>CALNHX010005137.1:0-113032 GCA_940337035.1 Agriotes lineatus
TCCTCAAGAGACTCTACTAGCTACTAAAATTACTATATCACACTTCTGAAAATAGCTTGTAGTACAAGTGTAAACAACTCCAATTTAGAACGCCACATTGTTTTACAAGCGAACACAATTTCGAAATACACAGATGACATCCTCTGCCAAAGTAAACACTAAAAACTATGAGATCATCCATGACATACACTTCTGAAACGAAATTATACCGTTAAATGATATAGCTGAAATGCAAATATTCCATAGGATTGTAGGGAAAAAGGTGCTACCTAAAGGAGCATTCATAATATCTAAATAAAAATTTTGAAGATAGAGCATCAGTGGGGAAAAATCTAAAACGATGTTAAATAATAGTGGTGATAACGGATATCCTTGTTTTACCTCAACGTTGATATGTATTTGGTGGCTGCATTTAGTTATGTGCACCATTCTGATTTTTGCTCCTTGAGCTTCACCGTTCTTTTGGAACTGTTTTTGTATTCCATACTTTTTCTAAGAATTGAAGATTATAGTATGTCACCTTTTAGTAATTCTGTTCATAGAGCTACTGTATGAGCCTGCTGCCTTTCTATCTTTCAGTTGGGCTACAGCTGTTAGTTTTCTTGGATGTAGGTGTACTTACGCCTATTCTTTGTCTTCTTTAATCTGATATGCTTGTTTTGGTTGGCTTATGAGATTTTAAAATGTTTTCCATCGTTCTAATTGCTTGTCTTCTGCTGTTATCCTATTCCCATCTTCATCTCTTAATAGTATATTCTTGTTAAATGTTTTGTTAGCTGCTTTTCTTTTAATTCTATACATTTCTCTACATTTTTTATTCTCTGCTGCCTGTTCGGCTTGTTGAGCAAGGTTGTCAACCCAATAGCATTTGTCCTTTCGTCCTGATGGTTTACTCTTATGTTTATGTTTTGGGGTTGTTCTGTCAAGAAGCGATTTTCTTCGATGATGTTCGTTTGGTTTAACCTTGGCATCACATTCTTTCTTTCTTCTACTAGTTTCCAAGTTTTATGTGCATTTTTTACACCTCCAAGATTGACTTGCTGATTTTAATAATGTTATTTTTCAACCCTTTTCAACAAGTTTCTTGTGATTCTCTTTGTTTGTTTGCTAGTGTTTCTCTGTATTCTTCAAAGTGAAAGGATGAAATGGCATTCGTTTAATTTCTAAACGAAAAATGCGTAAGGATATTGCAACTGCAGCTGTAGTTAGACTTAGAATTATGTCCTGACTCTATGATGATGAAATTTGTGAATTCAATGTTTTTCTCCTCTCAGAAGATGTTTTTCGTTCACAAGAAAGTTATTGGCATCACTTTGTAGGAGTCTCTAAAGTGCCTTCATATTTAAAAATTATCATAAATTTCATAAAACTTAAAGAACCATGTCACAATACCATAAACACAGATGACAAATTGCAAGCTTCAGAATTATAAAAAATGGCCACCAACAAATTATCCAATCTGTAGTTTTGAAAGCTACACAGTCAGCAGGTGCAGCGATTAAACCGAACGTGTTGATATTGAACTATTTGGTTTTTCCGGGCTGCTCAGCCATAAATTTTTGATTAGATATTTCGTCGCTGATCACTATATTTCCCAGTTCATCGGCCCTCATTGTGCAACCGCTCCAAATCTACTTAGCACCACCTCGGAATTAGATTCCCGCTTGAAAATAGGCGCAATTGCGAAAATGTGCGCCATTCTTAGCCGCTAATCGCCTATTTCTATTGCCGCTTTATTTAGAACCGAATAAATTCAAATTAAGCGCGGCACTGACATCGACACGTCGCCTTCAATTAAAACTCCACTTTCCTGGCTACGCACCTTGCTCCTTGTAATAGTTCTTTGGAAATATCGCGTGCTGCCGGACTAATTGCGGTGACAAGTGTCACAGCTGATAACGAATGACAGGAGCCGATGTAAAAATAAATTGGGCTTTAAAACGGGACATGAGTAAATTGTTGATAGAGGCGACCGTTCCTTGCCGCTCGACGTTTATGTGGCAACCCTCTCGGGGGAATTACGTCAGCGTGCGTCGACGGCTTTCTAACTGTGTAATGCATTCAGGTATTTTTTTTTCAGATTAACTACTATTTATATCAGCTAATTTATATTACTCTTACACAGCACTTCAAGAGGTAATTTACTCAAATTCTGATCTGGAAGCAAATCTGTTATCACTCATATTATTGCCAATTAAGTCAGACTGATAAAAGGGCTTCAAATAAGATGTCTTGACTTAACTTTAGCTCAGACTTATATTTATATGTGATTGTTAGAAATGAAGACGTGTTCTATCATATTTGTGGCTATTCAACTGTGATTGCAACAAGCTTCAAGTTTCTTTAAAAAACTATGTTTATGAGCCGATGAATGGAAAATGAACTTAAAATAGAAATCTTCGTTGACTAAAGTTTTAGAAAGCTGACTTACATTCATTATTGCCCCTTTTATCTGGTTAGCTAACTAAGTGAACATGAAACTCGCTTAGTATCTCAGTTCGTGGTTTATGAAAGATCATTATCTGCCAAAACATTAATCTGCTCCCCCTTGTAGTGTTGTCGGCTAAATCTTGTCTTTAAATAATAACAAGAAGAGCCAGTCTGTTTACAACGTCTACTAACTTCTAAACACAAATAAAAACACAAAAATACAAAGAAAACACAAATCAGGGGATTTTATCCTAATACCAAGTACATACGAGAGCCGAATCTATTCGCGTATACAAAAAACGTATCAAAATAACGTAGGAATAATGATCTTCAACAAAAACGCAATGTCAAAATTGGCTGAAGTCAATACTTATTTGAGTCCGGGCCTGTTTAAATTCACGTGCAAGCTACACACATTATTCGCGGATAAAACACATTCCTTCGAGTTTCCGAAAGCTCTCAGCTGAACGGAATTTATCCGTTGGCCCGAAAACCTTTAACCTGGAACTCTATTCTGTACCCTCGAAAACAGCCCGTGTCGATTCCATCATTGATCTGAACAGTACAGCACATGATAGTGGGAACCTCTGATTGCTGGCCTGGACGCCCCTTGTCTGAGTGACGTAACGACTTGTCACAAAGAGAACTGTTCTTGCAGCGTAAATTGGCGTCTCTAAACTGACGCTTTGGATATAGCACAAAATTGTGTACTCACCGGTAAACCCAAAAAATGCTTGTTTGCTGCATTTTAAAACGCTTCTGTTTAATTTTCTTTTGGGCAAATCCTCACAGTATACTGTGAAAATAAACATTACTAGCTAGAGATCCGTTTCATACTGTATAAATAAAAACAGATCTTCTGCAGCTCCTTGCCAGTTTTGTGAATCTATTTTAATATAAATAAATTGTTGGTATTAGAAACCAACTTAGATTGCATTTTTAAATAACTCAATGTTACACAACGCCATAACAACATGATAGAGCAACTAGCTAGATGATTATTACTTGTAAAAAGTAATTAAATCAGTGGGGAGAGTATGGACTACCACCAACTTGGTTTATTATCGACTTTACGCATTTTGTGACAAATATATGAACTGCCAACAAACACCCAACACCGACTTGGTTTACCGTCGACTTGTATTACTACCGATGTGGATTTACATCCCCCTGCAACAACTATATATGTAAACTAACACTGCTTCAGTTTACTACCGACTGAAAGCACTTCCGAACGCATCCGAAGGTACTTGCTGCAACACATGTTACATAAACGACCACGAACGTATATTTCTTTCTCTATTAATAATTGAGCAGCAACTACAGCATCTTGATGATACTGTAGTAAGGTTACTTTATACTAGTAGGTATCATACATTTAAGAGTTCAAGAATGATACGTCTAATTGGTATTAGATATTAATTCAAATTATTTATTTATCAGAATATCAGTAACCACAGTGACGTGCAGTCATGGTTACATGTATGTGGTGTTTCATAGTGCTTACACATCACATTACTAACCTTTGAGAGGCTTTATATTTCATCACAAAATTCTTTATACTGTAATACGGCGTCAGTATTATGTACATAGATTTAAATTCTTTCAAAATTGTAAGTTATGTGATTTTGTCTATTTAGAATATTTAGAGCATGCCATATTTTGGCCGAAAAGAATTTAAATAGTTTTTTTAAGATACTGAGTAACTTTTGGTGGGTGCATTACAATTATTAGAGCACAGATTATAATTTTTATAAGGTCCGTAGTGGGGCAATAGCCGGTCCAATAACTAATAATTATACTGCTATGTTAAAAATCAGTCAGAATTATTAATATACTACAAGTGCAAACATGACAACGACGACGCTTCAACCATGCCGCAGTTTGTTCGCCAATCTACGAGTCTACGACGCGTGGACTATAACTTATGAGCAAGTGGAAATAACGCCTATCACTTAGACAACTTCTTATACTGCAAAGAAAGGGGATCTGTGGTTTTTCCGTTCCGTGGTGTTTTACTTGGGTGGCAAATTCTATTAGTTTGCTTCAGTCGGTCGAAAATCCATGTAGTGGTAATTCGTATCTGTTGTAGTCAATATTATGGAAAATATTAAGATAACACAAATCCACTTCATGATATTTCATTCGGCGATGTTTAAAACAGTTGGAAGAAAATCCAAGTCAGTGGTAATACACATCGGTGGCAATCCACATTGGTGGTACTGTACACAACTTGTTAAATCCTAATATACGAATACTGGAAAAGCGAAAAAGCAATACACCTTTCTGGAATCTCATATTAAGGTAAGCAATAGAAATATATAGAAGAAGAAACGTCATGAATATGGTATAGTACAAATAATATGAAAGGCAAGAAGCAGGAAAATGTATAACGAAAAATGAACACCAAATATAAGACCATAACATGTAGAGAAAGGTTGGGTTGCGCCATGAAAAAGATTTTAGTAGAAAGAAAATGTCACAATACATAGATCAAAGGGTCATACTCATAACCATAAGGTAAAAATTGTGTCAAAAGCGAGAAGAACAGCATTAAAAATTAAATGAAACATGGAGCAGGCTAATGAAAGTTCCTTCGATAGGGACATAATATGAATTTAAAGTTATTCTACAACCGTAATGTATAATAAAAAGTTTTTAAAGCTGGTGAAGAAATGAAGAATAAAGTAAGTGTTACACAAAATGAGAAATCGACCAACTAGATCTCAACCTATATTTAAAAAAAGAAGAAACGGGAAAAAAGAGCAACGTTAACTCAAACACTGCATTTTCTTCTTATTTAAGGCATTGTGCTGGAAAAACCTATCAAAATTGTACTAGTAAGTACTAACCATATATTATCGAAACAAAATAAAAATACATCGCCCCTTAGAGAAACATAGTATCTAAAAACTTTCTCTTACTTTCTTTTTCTACTTCTTATAAGTTACATCAAAATTTGTGAATAAGTTCTATTACATTGTAGTAAAGTAACCCATCGAAGAATTTCGACATAAAGCATTATCTGGTAAACCAAGAAGGTAAAAGCTTACCAAATTCGGAATGACTTTTTCACTTCAACGGCAGTCTCGCAATCCTTTACTATATACGTTTGAAATAGTGATGCAACAAGGTAAAATATGTGTTTCTTACAAAAATTTAAGTATTTAAAATCCTGCTTGTACGGTTCTCATAGATTCTCAACTCACCTTAGATAAAACTATTAAAACTAGACAGATAAAATTGAAGCAAAATATGTTATTAATATGGAACATTCTGCATGTAAAGAATGTCTTTTAATTTTTGTGGTGTTTTCAGGGAGCTATAATTAGAAATCAGCTTCCTATCCGCAATACCCACGAAAAAATCTTAAAATGTGCGACTCTTCTATGTTTATCTGTCACCCACTTAATGGTTTTAAGGTTGGAACGTGTGTAAATTACGTGAGGTTGTACGAATATTTGGCTTGAACCAAGTGCAGACCGGAGTTTTCTTAAGCCCTGTTTTTATTTGTCTGCTTGAAATTGGCAAAGAAGCGTATTTTCTTTGTTGATTATCTGGCTCCGTGTCGATCTTATGATAACAAAAATAAAGCGGTTTTTAAAAGGAGAGCGTCCTGAAATTTTTAAGATGTCTGGGCTAAATTGGGCGTTTTTTAAATTCCACTGAACTTCGCTGCTTAAGCACTACGTACTAATCAAAATCGCGAAGCAATATACTGTTACATGCATTCTAATTCGCCAAGAAGTCTTTTGTTGCAATATTTGTTTGAGTACCGACATAAATCAAAGTGCCGCGGTGCTTGTCTGAAAGTACCGTAAGTTTTACGATGCATATTAGCTCTAATCTAAAGAACAGCGCATTCATGTAACGTATTTATATGCAAGTTATGATGGGAAAGCAATTAATTTTCCAGCTGAGTAGTAACCCTTTGCTCGGTTATGGAGATGAGAAAGACTAAACCTTATTGAGAATTGGGCCATTAGAAGTCGAGTTTTATTTTAAAAAATGAAGTTGCCATTGGTGAAGATAACTTTCAAAGGTCAGATCAAAAGTTAGATTTATTCTAAAAAGTATTGTTACTTTCCGCTATGCTGCTACGTAGATTCTGTATTTTTTTATAGTTTGATGTCTATTACGTAAGCAGTGCTAAGGTCATTGTCAAAACAAACAAAAAATCGGTAAAAATGCAGTTAAAGGTTATTTCAGGTGTTCAGTCCCGCGCAGAACTAGACTATTGGGACGAACTATTTTTATAGTACGATTATACATACCTATTATTAAAATAACTAGCATGGAACGCCCACCACCGTCTATTCTATTTGCTCTCGAGCCTCATATATTCCCAGTCTCAATGATGCGTTTCCCAATACACGAATGGTTTGGTGCCCCGTTCGTAGTGGTAAACCCGAACTTCGCCAGGTCGGTTAATATTACTAGAATCTCGATATACTGCTTCAGGATGACACCCGAGATAACGTTTTAGTTATGATGAGCTGCACAACATGTTTTAGAAACTTAATATCCCCGCTGAATGCAGATTAGTTATGAATTTTATAGCGAGACGCTGCACCGTTCTGATAAACTGGAGACCTCCTCGAGTTAAATTCAATCCCTGCACGTTCGGAATTACGAGCGTCCCTCTCTTTTATTTCCTCAAGTTTATGGGCGAACGTGGGGACTAAATAACACAAAAACGAGCGCGTTTCTCATCAAGCCCCATCTCTAAAAACGTTATTTATGAACTGTCCCTTCTTCCGCTAAAATATAAATTTGACGCTCTTTCTTACTCCATAGAAAATCATCCCTGAATTGACTCGACAACTTTAATTCCAGATTTGCTCTCGGAAACAACGAGCGACAGGAACTCCCTTCCTGCCGAGGAGAACGCCCTCCTGGATGACCTTAACTGCACGGACATCCCGAAGAATTCCAGAAATCACGACATGATCTCCCAGCCTCCTTCGAACAACTCGCGGAAGCCGCATCTGGTAAGCACTCCCAGAAAATTCGGCCGTCAGAATTTGCCCTTATCAATTTTTTATAGATATCTGGAGAGACGTTCGTATCGCCCCTAAGTGACGCTTTTCTGACAGGTGGAAGCGGCAGCGTGAGCATGGGAAACACGACGTTATTTTCCACGGGAAGCGCTCTGTCTGCTCATCACGAGATTCAGCTGCTGAAGGAACAACTCGAGCAGCAGAGTCAGCAAACTCAAGCTGCAATGGCGCAGTTGCAGCTAGTCAGGGAGCAGCTTGCAGCTGAGCAGGTGCGTTAATTAAAGTGTAGGAGTTCAATTTTATCCAGTACTATCATACTTTCCTGTTCTTACATGTATATAATTTCTTGTTTTGCCATTTATTTGGTTCAAAGTCACATTTCTTAACGCTTCCACTGTCTAGGTGATTGTACTCTCCACTTCTACGTTTTTTAGAAACCCTAAATTCATTTATCGGTTTCTCAGAACCCATTCTCATCATATAACCATGTCTCTGGAATTTCTTCGATGCAATGTCTAATGTAAGGATTTCACTCTAGTTATTACGTCTTTGTAATGTGTTCTAAACGCATCTTTACAAAAATTATATCCATGCTGCTATTTTTGATCAAGCTCCAAACATCTAACCCAATAGATTATGTAGTTTTTATTATCGATATATAGTTTTATTGGGTTTTATCAAAGCACATAACTCAATCTATACATTGTTTGTTTAATAAGTGTAAGCTGATATATATTAACGAAGTAATAAGATATAACTGCCTCAATTTTTACAAAGAGGAGAAGCCGATGGATCTGTAGCGGACACATAGCGTGCAATGAGTAATGACCCCTGCCGAAGGCTGATGGCTAAAGCACAATAAACCCTGGAGGAAAAACTTCCGATGCATTTGCTGACCGTCTTATGCCAGTAGGAAGCTCGCAGCACCATAACGCAAAATAAAGAGCGTCGCGAGTTATTGACAACAGTCGGTGACGCAGTTCCTGTTTTGGGACGCCACCAGCTATAATTCGGCCATCGTCGCCCGGATTTTGACGTACTATTTTGAACCAAGTGCGGTTAGAGGCCTATCCTACCTCTGGAGCCTCCACAGTTGCTAATTAACTGATACAATTGATTAATGCGAAGCTCGCCCACCGAAGCACCTGCCGAAATAAAAGCCTTTGACCCACAGATAGTCAACCTTTGCCACTACGAGTCCTTATCGAAGTACCAAGGCACCGCTGTAACCGGGGCTTGCTGATCTCCCGTGTAAATGTTTGACGAATAACCGTCGAGACTAAACTCTCTATCACATGTTCTCTGAATGTCATTGTTTGGCAGTGGTCTATTATGGTATGTTTTATCGAACTTTTTCCACTGTCTAGGGTGTATATCACACAACGTTTCAGGAGTTTTGATCTACTTTCGTCTTCAGGTGTTCCTAGTTAGTCCTGAGAAGGACTGATATTGTACCTTTTTCGACATAAACTCGTGCCTCCCCCGGGGTTTGAACCCGGGACCGCTGATCGCTGTGATTACTAGTCTGCCACTCTTACCACTAGGCCACCAGCGCCATACATTTCTGCAGTTGCAACATTTTTACCTGCGGCATCCTCACCCACTACTGTGAAGTAAAGGCATTTGTAGGACAGGTTCTCTGCCAGACAGTTTTACTGGGTGAACGACCGTGCGGTCTGCTTCGGAAAGCTCCTCTCAAATACTAGTTCAGTGTAGCCTGGCCGACACCTCAAACGACGGCCTGACACATCTCGGATTATTAGGAGCAGAATTACTCCTGGCCCAACTCCTCAACCGACTACCCGACTCGTCTTGGATACTAGTACATCAGATTATCTGGCCGACTCCTCGAACGACGACTTTGATACCTCAGGCGCTTCGATTACTAGCCAGGATTGCTCAAGGCCCGACTTCTTATGCGTCGGTCGATGTTCACCCCGTAGATCCGTTTCTTTCTGCATATCAAGCTGGAACAGCTCTGCCATGGAAAGGCAAGAGTATGATCTTGACAACGCTACTCGGTGTAATACTAGGTTGTACACGCGCCCGTCAGTGTTCTACTGAATCTCCCATTAAGCAACTTCTCCATTGACGGGTGACGCTTTACAGCCTTGACACATTGTCAGTATGCGCAATTACTAACGAAAGTACGACAAATTAACGCACCTTGCAGATCTACAGGGGCGCCGAACGCACAGAGACCCTAGCTCGCCGAACGGACAATTACCTTACAAGTTAGTAAAACCCTTGAAGATGCAATGGCCGTCGGCCTATACGAGGACCAAGGGGCTTCGGACAACCAAGTAGACTAGCGGATGCGTCATAAATCCTCTGGCTGGCACAAAACCCTCAGATACAATGGCAGTTAACACTTTCTCTTGCAATAAATTCCCAGTCAATAGACGAGTCACGGGGCCAATAAACTCTCCACGCACGCAATCGGATAGAGCAAATTTAGCACGACCAGGATCAAGAAGCCCTTTATTCGATTCCAGTAATTTCTATCCTTGCTTTCATTTGCGACTCGCCATTGTTGTCGTGGTCGTTCACCGAGTTCTGTGTTGACACCCGATATTAATGACTGTTAGCACGCTGTATTTAGTTTTGTTCGTAAAAGTGCATTGAGCTGTATATATATGTATACATTATATTGAATTTTATTAAAAAGTTGTTATCCACGAGATATTTATTATTTCGAAATACTCGTGGGAACCCATCAACTAAACTTCAGCATTTAGGCTAACGATGATACGACAGGAAGATGCTGTCAAATCTCAGATTCACTGACGACATCGAGTCCTGAACAACTGCAGCAAATTATGCATGAACTTATTGAAATTAAAGCTCATATATTGAGAAATCCAGAAATTTAAAGTTAGCAACGATCTTCACCAACGATATAATATTAAATAGATTGCGAGAAGTTTCAAGCAGAATGCCAATATAATTGAGTAAACAATATGCTTGGACGGGGAAAATTTCAATAGATGCATGCGTGCTTTCAACAACCCTTCGAGATAACAAAACCGACATATTGAAAAAAGATTCAGTTGAAGATATGGCAAAGGTAGAAGTGGAGACAGCGTGTTAGCAGAATGAATGATGATACAGATACATAGTGAATAACTGCTGGAAGCCATCGAAGGGAAGAAGAGATGCGGGAGTCAAACAATGAAATGGAGGGATGTTTCGTTAAAAGATGCAACTGAGAAACTATTGAAAGAAGACGCCCGAAATAAGGAAAATATGAAATAGACAGACTGAACTACCACACTGGATAAATTAAAAGCTGAATAAACAGCATTGCTTCATTGCCAAATATTTAGTGTTGTCGTGATTGCTTAGTAGCTCAACTTCTTGCAAATTTCGTGCAGGTTGTTCAATATATCCAATATCATCCTCAGCTGTTGCTGTTGTGGTCTAGTCATCAGTAAATAGTAAAGTATGCAAATGAAAATTATATTTGGGGATTAGATATACATGTTGCCGACTATTTTTGCAATCCATTTTTACGATGCTGTGGTAATCGCCACGAAATATTCAATCGAGTTTTCTTCTCAATGGCACCATAATCATAGACCCATGTCAAATCTCCAGACACCATATGAGTTTCAGCGTTATATATTCTTCAGTATCTTTATATTTCTTTTCAGATTTAATTTTTATCATATGGGCTAACGTGAATGTGGCTTCCACAATCCGTAAAATACCTTTTTGGAAGAATTAGACATTTATTGAATATTTTAATTAACATATTAATTATAATAGAATGTCGGTATGCAACCCGGAGCTTTCTTCTTCTTCTTCTAGCTATTCCATCCATCGTTGGATGTAAGATTCCTTAAGTTCCTGCAATCCTTCCCTGTTTGTCGCTTTTTGTATCCAATTTTGACCATCATATCCCTTCATTTCAATTTTCAACGCTGTCCACGTCTTATGTACTCCTTTCCGCAGTTGGAATCAACATAATCTGAGAATGTTGTCGAGCAAGGGCAATACCGGCTGCAAACCAAGGCCTCAACACTCCGGCGTAACGTCAGCACAAGTAGGTCGAATTGGCCAATGATTGAATCTTATCTCGAGGCCCGAGGTGGAGTAAGAGGCGGAGTAAATTCTTCATTGGTCAATTCGACCTACTTGTAATGACGTAACGCCGAAGCGCTGAGGCTTTCCTTTTCAGTCGGTATTGGCAAGGGTGGTTTCATGGCACGCTGTTTAATTCACAGTTGCTATATTATTCTTCTACTTCTACTTGAGTATTCTTTTTCTCTTCTAAGTGCAAGTTGGTTGTTTGATAAATGGAAGTGTCAAACTACACTCTTATATTAGCTTCTTGTATAAGACCTTGAAACTATATTCCATGCTGAATAAATTCTATAACCTAAATTGTACCTAAACTTATGACTGGTAATTGCAGAGCGCCAGAATGGAAGCCCAGGCCAGGACGCATCAACTATTGGTGCACAATAAGGAGTTGTTGGACCACATCGCAGCCTTGGTGTCCCATCTGCAGGGTGGAGAAAAGGGCTCTGCCCAGTCCCATCCTGGCCCACACGTAGCCATGCCCCAGGTATTTATATTTGTGCACGTTTGTCTCCTCACTTTATGACGAGTGTTTTAACAATATCGCGATATTCGGAATGGCTTTGTTGCTTGCTTGGCTCGCTGTCCAGTATTATTATTTGCATTATCCCTTTTGCACAGGCAATGTACTAAAGCGTCTGCCAACTTCGACGGAACTCGGTGCTTGTCTGTGGTATTTATAATTTGTAGTGTTACTATTGTTTTAGTTTGTTGGCAAACCACCTTCGACACAAAGCGAGGTTCACACAAACTCCGGAAATAGCTGGGACGTCAGATTGGAAAGATTTTATCAGATGTCTCTGTTTTGCTAACGCCAATAATGCAGCTAACTCAGCTAATTTGCTGCCAAGAGTGTTTAAAACAACAGTAATACATACGTAATTACTGCAGCTACTTGCTTAGTGGCGCCCCGAAGATCAGACGATATGTTAGGCAACTACTAGAATGGATGAACGAACTTTAAGTTGGCCAGATTACCGGCAAATAAATGTTTATATTCGCAAAGATAAAATTATCAGAATTAAAATTCCACTTCTTTTTAACACCTTTCGAGCACGAAACCCACATGAGTTTTTATTATCTGAAAATAATTTATTTCTGACATTTATGATGTCCATTATGTCGGAAGCGCGCACTAAAGCTCTCCACATTTTTAAAACGAGAGCTGTAAAATAATTTTTAATTATGTAGAAAGCAAGAGATTTTTATATTAGCCCATTAAAGATCACCAAGCTTTTTGAGTTGCCCAATGACAACGAAGACGTTTTGACTATGTGCACTATGACATATGCGATTTAAATCTACTTCAAGTTCTTTCATTTGCAAAGGAACGAAGCTTCTACATGCAGTTTATAGTACAGTTTAACAGTAACTTACATGGACTGAAATTGATTAGCTTTAGAGACACTTCTAGACTTGAAGATCCAACTAATGTCTTACCTGCAACAAAAGAACAAGAAGTTAAAATTCGTTTCAAAAAATTAAAGCACTAGACTAAATGTGATCTTGCATATTTATGCATTGAAATTAGAAAGCGTATATCAAAATCAATAGAGGTTCTTAAGATCTTAAAATTGGTCTTGATCATGATCAAGGTTATTACGAGTAGTAACTGACTCCAAGTGCAAGACTTATTTATATCTGGTCTTGTCTAGATTTTTCAGCCCAGATGGAGATCTAGACCAATCTATGATAGTAACTAGATCGCCAATATAAAAACAAGACTCTTGGTCTTGATTGAAAGTGCTTATATTATACAGAGTGGCCAAGATAAAAGAGGTCCCGTGTGAATACAGAACGGTAAATTAATATTATATTTTTATTTAAAATCTGCAGAACTGTATTCACAACCGTTATTAACAAGTGACAACGCAACACTGAGCAATACACAGTTAACACAAAATGACCGCTGGACATCACGTGACCCCGCACGAGCGCTCAATATCACTTTCAGTATGGTACAGGACACCCTGTATAACTAAATGAATGTTGCATAGAATCAACAAGTGGTGAATACGTTGTGATTACTCTATCAATACGTTGCAGAGTTTCATCGAAGAGTAGCTTTATCTATAGCTTCAACATAAAAAAAATGAAAAGTAATTATGTATACATATTTGCTGCCCAAAACAAATGACAGCAGAAGCAAGACTGGTCTAGTCTTTACTGGAAATTAAAATTAGAAGAATATAAAGACCTAAGATGCATCTTCTATTGCAAATGATGATTTAAAAACACTATTTTACCTTCCATAGACACTATAGATACAATACTGAAGCTTTTGATTTCAGTAGATCATCCCTCGTAGAAAGAAACTGAATGTAGATGTTCTATTTGTGCTTCAAAAACAGTACTTGAAGAAAATTGGAGCAAATCTTTTAATGATCCAAGTGATCTTAAATTTAAAAAGCTAAAAGGTTGTTTCAACGATTTGTCATATTGTGAAGATCACTATTTAACATAAATTATATACCTCTAGGAAAACGGTCAATAACGCCACTTTGAAACGCCAGTGTCGACTTTCCATCCAATTTCTACGTTACGGTTCCTGGCCTATAATTTTGTTTTCCCGACATCAGCAGCCAGTTACACCTGCTGTTTATAAGCTCAGGATATAAAGCTATAGATTGACACGGTCACGAGTTTGCACGACTTTTATAGGCGATTGAGAAATACCTCCGGATATCTTGCTAGCTGAGTTAGCGCTTTTTTATTGTGGTGACGTGCATGTGATCCAACACGTACTTTTGTTATCGCAGTCGTTTTATTTGAGAGCTTTTGCTGTCGTTTGTCGCCATGTCGCTGCTATGTTTATTACAGTGAGTGTGTTTGCATTTGTGCAGGTCTTTTCCAATGCACCGGATAACAATAACCATATGCTTCTGGAAATATTTGCCAGAACTAAATGTTAGGTAATAATAACAAGTTTGTATTAACAGATTTCTAGCTTCGGTCAAGGCTGCTTTTCAAACCCAGAAAATCAAACAACAGCAACATCGCCATTGACCTCCGCCATAATAAACGGACCGAAATCCAGACGTTTTGCCTCAAAACATTACTGTCGGCGGCGTTGCCAACTAAATTTAACACGAAAAAATATATATGTGCTTTTAAGTTGTAGGAAGTTATTGTCGATAGATATTTCGGACACTGACTAGTCAATTTGGGCAATGCTGGAACCGCGCCAACGTTGACCGCAACAAATCTGCAGTAGCGCCCACTCCCGATATAAAATAAAAATCAGTTCTCATCACCGGCTTATTTTTTTACGGCTTCATCGGCCGCAATTAAAATTGCGGCATTTCAGTCATTGCAGAAACCTCTGCACCGATACATTTATGGGAATTTTGAACTTTCGGTTCTGAAATGACAACCGTGACGCAGGACTTCAAATTTTTGTTAATTATCTGCTACACTTAAAACGTAAAAATGTGTGCACAAATAAAGCAAGTGAATGATAAGTGGGTAGTTTTTACCATGTGTTTTATTTTATTAAAGATTAGAAGATTTTATGGTCATGCCAATTACTCCATCGAGTACTACCTCTCTGACTGCGTATGGTCCAATATATACAAACGTTACTTAGACATTCTTCTCCTCCAACTCTCTGCTTTTCAGCGGATTATGATCTACATAGTTTGCTATTTTTTTACATTATCGTTCCATTTCAAATTAGTCGTCTACGTTTTTACCTCTTGCTCTCCCATGGTCACCCTTGTGTTATCATTTGTGTTCAGACATTTTCACTTTGTTGCGCTCTTTCTTGAATTGTTCTCATTTTCTTTACCACTATTAGGTTCCCGGTTGTATGTATTTATATTGTTTCTGCAACTTTCTCGGGTTTCCTTTATATATACCATATATAACACACGAACTAAGCTCTACAGGCTTTACAGACCCATGGCTTGATAAACGACGTTTTTTCAATCGTTTGGATCCTTTACTTTTATGATTCAATTGCTGATCCCCAACTTTGCAAGGTCTTCAGATATCTTATTCATTTCCTTCTTCTTTTTCCATCTCCAGCCTTAGCGGTTGCATGTTAAGTACTATGTCTGAATCCTTTCATAACTCTTTGCTCCCATATGCGATTAACTACTTTTCCGTCAAATACCTTCCTTGCTGTTTTCTATTCTCACATCTTCCGTTTTTTCTACTAGTTTGATAACTAGTACTTTACAGGCGTTCTTCGTTTAGCTACTCGTTTACTATCACAACGCCATCTTCAAACCTTAGATCCCCATTTATGTTGAGCCCTTTCTTTCCAATTTAACCATTCAAAAAATCTAATGCTACTGCCTGCAGTTCATTTCAGATAAGTTATCTTCTTATTCAAACTCTATTGGTTTTCTTTTGCAGTTTTAGTGTAAAGATAACATTCCTGTATATCCTGAATCAATGCTTAATTTATTTACGCAATGTGGATGATGCCCAATACCATAACCTGTCAAAAGCTTTTTTGGTAAGAATCAAATACTGGGTCGCTTGATAGGTTTTACTCTTTTAGTCATCTAGGGTTTCGAAGTCCTCTCGAAGCATTTGGCAGGATCTTGTCCATATGTACTACTATCACTCCATTTCTATATCCATTGGAATAATCGATATGCAATCATGTTTACAAAATTTAGAGATGTCGTGAGACATCAACTAATATACAGAATCTATGACCGGAAACTTCGTCGTACGATGCTACTCTTACATAAAGTTTGCACGAGCTGATATATACTTGATGACCTTATGCTTGACCAACGCGCTTTTCGAACCTGACAATTCATAATTGTTACACTGCGAGATAGTAACGAACAACTGGTTGATACATGATATAAAATTTTTTTTTTATCCAAGCCAATATTTTGAAAAGCATTATGTCTTTCTCAAAGCAACGACAATAGAGTCTACAGTTGTACAGAATGTATAACAAACACAATGTTCTTTACTTACGAAAAAGCGATGTTAATACTTGGCAATACAAAGCATAAACATGCATAATTATCTTCTTTGGTACATCGAACTAATGATTAAAAAAAACAATACCTAAAGTAGTCCGATTAAAGCACAGGTAATTGATTCATTAATTATATGTGAAAATCGTACGACACTCATTAATGGCCAATAGAAAAATTAGTTCACGAGCCGTAACCAAGTCAACAACAAATTTTTTTGGAATATTTTTGTAGGTAGACCAACCTAACTCTGAGGGTTTGTGTCGTTACGATTTTCTTACCGAATCTGCATTCGAGCATTAATTCATATCCGGAAATTATTTTTCGTTCATTCCAACAGCGTCCCACTCGGGAAAATTAATACGGCGTTGTTGGAACCACTCAAAAAAAATCCGGAAAGAATTAATGCTCTTATGAGATTAAATGTGACAATTTCTCAAGGTCATTCTAGCAGGTCATGTTTAGTTGTGTGAAGCTAACCTGTCAAAAAGTCAGGTATATTATTTTAAATTAGGTTATAATTTTTGACGTTTGACAAATCCACTTATAGCTAACGATACTTGTCAAACGTCAAAAATTATAACCTAATTTGTCAGTTCAGTTGCACCTACTGGGGATACTATTCCCAAGTACCATGAGAAACACCTATACAAACAGAATACCAAATTTAGTATGTTCATGACTAATATCTGAATGGTAACTAAACAGCTCAAAAATCATCAGACAGTGAGAAGCAGGTATACTGACTATTCAGTTTTTTTTCAATCTGTTTGTAATAAATCAATCAATTATCTGTGATTTAGTCAAACTGCTTTGGGTATTGTTTTTCAATCTTTAACCTGATGTAAGTACTTTGGTAGATATGCCGGTTTATTTTCCGTATTACCAATTATGAAGTACTAATATCACTCTTTCGTAAGTAAAGAACATTGTTTTTGCTGTAATTCTCTACAACTGTCAACTTTATAGTAGTTACCTTGACAAAGAACAAAGCGTTGCGATATATCGGCTTGCATAACAAGAGTTTTCTGTTGAATTGCTGCCCTGAAGAACGGATCCCAATTACTTGTGATATCGATCATAATTGCAACCTTCTTAATTATGTACACCTTAAGTTCTAGCACTAAACATGTATAAGATTATAAGAGAGCGTCTCCGGCCATGGGTTCTATGTGTATATTTAAAAGATCAATTGGCTTACCTTAAGGAAAATATTTTGTGCACACTATTCATATAGGCCATGCCCAATTTATTATATGCTATCAGAGAGGTACTTAATACCTGACCTTACAATCTTATGCCCTTTAATATATCAAACGTCTAACTACTAATTCAACAAAATTATTATTTCATAAAACACAGTAAAACATGTCCTAATGTACTATTTTTACGACGTAGAAATCCTCTTGGAAAACCAAATGATGCCCAACTAAAAATAAACGGTGATAAAAATGCTGTTGCCCTTTAGACAGAAACCGCATTTGAAAAGCAGCCTAGCTCAATAATGTTGTCACCCTCTTTTGTTATGCAAATGCCACTTTGCCAGCCACAGAAGCCCCTTTCTTTTCCAACTGAAACTCGCGAATTCCATTTCGGAGTAGTAGCGCATTCAAACACGTGAGAAAAAAACTTCCGGAACGAGCGAGTAATAGCTACGAATTATTCGCCGCAAACTTGGCAAAGTCTGCAACCGAGGGTGACAAACGCGATTACTGTCCTGACTCACTTCTTAATGGTGCAGCAGCAGCAGAACCAAGTGGGGGACGGCTACGCAGCGGACCGCTCCGAGAGCAACTCGTTGGAGCAGAGCCCCGTCTACCAAAGCCTGGGGCTGCAGCCTCAGGGCCTCATAGAGAACCGCATGGTGACCTCCTGCCTCCCGCCGTCGCCCCTGCGCACGACCTTCAACCCCTCGGGGCAGGTCTTCAACTTTAGCTACCCCCCACCGCAGGACACCTCCTTCGAGGGGCAGCTGCTGCAAAGGCTTCAAGCGCTTCAGCGGATACACGCCGCCATATTCTTACAACTACCAACCCCTCATGCCGACTAGTATGTACAGTCCCCCAGTGGTGAACAGCAACTACTCACTACAACCCCCGCCGCAGAAGAAGTTGCAACACCCGCCTCCTCTGACGGTTCTTCAGTCTTACTCGGGAAGCCCTGTATTGGAAAGAAGAGTCAGTCCCGGTCGCAATGCAGAGTATCAAATGCAGCAGGATCAGATCAACCAGAACCAGCTGCAGGTCAACCAGAACATGCCAAGGTTATCTCCTCAGTCGATGTCTCAACTATCCCCACAACCCCAAACGCCTCCTCAAAATCAGGTGTCTCCCCAGCCTGCTCAAACGTCGCCTCAGACGCAACGGCGGGAGGCCCAATACATCAAACCCCTGTCTCAGCTGGGAACTTTGACGACGACGGATGTCCAGGGACGAGTTCGCGTCATCGTTCCTGTGCCCTCCAGGTCGCCAGACGATGACGCAGGGAATTTGTTAGCGTCGTTACGGCTTGGGGACGAGCTCAGGCCCGCGATCACCAGGTCGACGAGCGAGAAAGTTCCCAACAGAAGCGAGCTGATGTCCCAGGTACAACGGACTGCTTGGGCGCGACATACCACCAAATAAATCGCTATTTGAGATTACAGTTATTTACAATGTAGCTTTCTAGGTGTCTTTCGTTTTCGTCAAAGTGCAAGATACTCCCTTATGAAGGGCGAAAAGGACCTGAGACAGGCTCTAGTGAATTAAAGCGTATTCTAGTCAATTACGTACAGTTTTCGTAGCAACGAGTGATGTATACGTATCTTCCCAGCTTTACTATTAAATAACTTTAAGGCAAATGTGTTTTAATTGATGTTGCGCTATAAGAATTCGAGGACTACAGTAAGAGTTAAAGTAGACGTAGTATCACTCTGAGCCATATCCTATGCTAATCTCGTTGGTTCCTGATTTTTAAATAACCTAGAGGTTCCATTACCATGTACTATGCTTGCTTCGTCTCCACAGACTATTTTAGCTCAAAACTTAGACTGATTGCCCTGTACGGTGATGCTATAGGGCAGCATTAAATATTTATTAAAGACAGTAACGCTAAAGGTTGTTCGCGACCTGTTCTGCTTTTCTGTGGTTGATATATGGAATTTTAAGCGTTTGTTAAGATTATATAAAGGGAATAGCGAAAGAAATGTCTATTTAAAATTGCCAAGTATTTATCTATTTTTCCAAAAAATACTTCCTCCAGTATTTAACTTAAGAAGACTATTTATTTACGAGTTAATCTAAGTTAAGTTTGTATAATCTGTAAAAAGTATTAATAGTTTATACATTCGAACTGATATTATTTTAAAAACTGTAAAAATAAATAAAAGATTAAGCATCTGTGTCTTTTTCTTGTGCTCTTGTGATTACTGTTAAGTGATAACCTTATGTATATTTATAAATAACTGTTCTTAGAGTTATTTCAAAATATATTGTGTCTAAATAAAATTATCCTTATCCGAATTCCTTAAACTAATTTCAAGATGATAACTCAAATAGTTCTTGTAATATTAATTGAAGGACAGGAACTAAACTGAATACTGAATAATAGTCAAAGAAAATTACACTTGTTCAAAACTTCATTATGGCATAAGAAATAGCAAAAGAACAAGCATTACAATTCGGGGAAATGAACAAATGTAACAGAGGACGGACATACTAGTCTAAAAAAACATTAGAAGTAAACATCAGAGGAAGCAAAGCAGACTTTTACCTTCTCCTTTTTTTATCATTTTCTAGATTTGTCCAGTCGTTCCAGAATCCTTTCAATGCTTTCCCATTTTGTTTTGCTCTAGTTGGCCAATGCTAATCAGATTGTTATTTCGAGTCCTATCAAAGATATAATTTAATTATCTTCTTCTATACTGCAAATTCTAAGGATTCACATTTTTAGCATTTAGCAATTTTGACCATCATCATCTCCATGTATTATACTATAGTATCTCATTAGCTCATCTTTCCATACCTTTCTTCCCCATCTTAGCATACCGTATTACTCAAGATTGACTATAATCATGATGCCATATGTCCTGCCTAATTTTTAGAGAGGGTACCTACTTCTGCAAATTTGTTCATTCGCTTATGTTCTTCAACCAAGAGCACGTTCTACATACTGTTTTTCCCTCATCTATGGATTCCCCCTCTATAATTAGTTTCAAGGGTTGATATTATTTAACTATGCTTAGCCGTCTTTCGCTTTTTTTATGGTGGTTAACAATTCTCGGTCTTTATCCATCCGCCCCAAAATTGTCTCGCTCGTGGAATGCTTTATCCATGAAATGTTGAGCACTTTTCAGAGTATCCAGTAATTCGACTTATATTTATTTTTCTTCTTGATTGATTCTAGAATATCCGCCTTCAAAGACACACGTCGCTGATTCTTTTAAATTATTGAAGCGATCTTGTTCTATATGCCTCCGTTTTGTTGTTCAATCCTCTACTACTTTTAATTTGGCAAAGCAACAAAAAGCTAAAATAGAGAGTATCGTAATTACCATGAAGATCATTCGGAAACCAAATACTTTTCCCAGATGATCTTGAAGAAGAAACCGAGAAAGCCTATAAACGTTGGTGTTGGTTTAAGTTCAACTTTCAACATTTTCAAATATATTGAGATACGTATTTACTTAAATACAGATGAACAAGTCGTTCCTGATTAAGGCTATTAGTAAGCCACATGGTAAGCCTGCTTGAAACAACAAACAATGCACGTATTCTTTTTATTATTAATCTGGACGTCAAGGTATAAGGATTAGCAAATACCTATTTTAAGTCGTCTTCGTGGACATACTTCTCCAGAACTCTGGAATGTTTGCAGTCCTAGTGAGGTCTTAACCTAACAATGTCATATAATTTCATGCATTCGACATTTTCAACTTCAAATGGAAGGAATGCTTCTTTAAAAAATCAGTAAAAGACTCTACTCGGAACTTCCCTCGCAAGTGAAACTTTTCAAGCTAAAAACTAAAAAAACCTGAGCTATATGCAGAATATTAACTTTATTTAACTAGTAGTTCTTGAGTTAAAGCAGAAATAGACAGAATTTTTTAAGGTAATATTTGACCCAAAGTATATTAGGTTTTGTGCCAAGTAGACATCTAATACGCAAAATATCGTCTTTTTCCAACAAGTAGTTTTTGAGCTATACCGCCAACAGACAGACAGACGGACGGAATTAAGCATTGTTTTGGCATTTAGGAACACCGAAACGTGAAGATCTGAAGAAATCTCGTAAGGCGATTTTTCACCACTTTCTTCGCCTTAGAGGAGGGAAGTAAAACAGGAAATATGAAATTGAAACAAGTCAACTATGGTTTGAAGGTTTAAAGAATGTAGGCAATTTCGCAATTTCAAACCATCAAACAGCCTTGCAAGCACCAAAACCGAAAAACTTAATGATTGTACAAGTATTTTAACCTACATGTACTAATTCTATATTTGCAACAGCTCAGCTCAACAGCCAAGGTGGAGCGATGGTTCGAGCTGATCGAGCCACTGCCGATTTCCCGACCCGAAAGCGGTTTCGTGTCCTACCAGGACCAGGACAACGAAGAAGACGAAGAACGAGCAATTTTGGAAGGCACCCGCTCGCTTCTGTCGAAGCTAAGCGCCCGCAAGCAACGCAAATTGTTAGGTCTTAAGTTAGGCAAAGTAACGACGTTTTGACAGTTAATTAAACGCGAACAGTTTTATTTCCGCGATCGGCGAAATATTATAATGGAATAGGGTAAGTTAGAGTAGTTCGAAAGCAACGTGCGCGGGTAGATTAAATTTTATACGATGGATGTACTTTCTAAGGTTTGGACTTCGGGCTAGAGTTATTAACACGCTAAATGTGATTTTTCCAAAACATGTAATTTGGAAATGACTGTAGTACTTTAATTTAAATATATTTTCGACTTTACATTCAGACAACTGCCAGTTTAGAACTGTAAGTATTTAGACTGCCATTTCCACTATAACGTAATTTTAAATTGCATTTACGTAAATTTACTTGTAATCGACTCTATTGTTGTGTTCGTTTAATTGAATGCTAGAATTTAGTACTTATCTAAATGGGGTTCTTTAAAGATTGTATTGCGAATTTTTCAAGCGGGGTTTCATACGTAGAAATCTAATACCGACATGAAAAACGTTTTGATCTCATCACCTGAAAATCAATCATAGAACTGATACGGATCAGTATCGGTTACTATATTACGAGCACGGATTTGGGGTGATATTTTTCAATCCAATTACTTCATAAAATCGTAACACGAACATTGGGAATGACAGCAATGATTGTAGCGCCTTATTAGATATCTTACATTCCATGCGCTATTGTCATTATAGTTTGATATACACATCGTATAGGTATTTTATAATAGGATTTACTGTTTTTTTGCACGTAAAGACATCATGCGACAGTATTTTAAGAACTTACGTACCAAATACATAACTTAATTGACTTTTAATTTTGTAGACTGTGTACTGTGTCGAATTGTATGTTTTTTGAATATTTAAGGTTTCGTATTTTACTAAAGTTTATTTTTAGAATAATAATTTAATAGATATTTATAATTATCATGAATTAGTATAGTTTTTTCGAACAAAGCCTGATTACAGCTGTGTATTTCAAAATAATGTTTTTATATATAAATATTATTGACTGATGTACTTTAGTTTATTTTATAATAATAAAGTACTGTAGTATCAATGCCTATTATTAATTATAATAATAATTATTTTTAGCTCACCTTATTTATACAAAATTTTGCATGCATACTTAAACGTATATTTGGTTGAAAAGAACATTGCTAAGACAAAAAAAAACAAATGCACGCACGACGTGCGCTTAGAACACTGAAAACTGCTGGTTGTTGATTACAAGTACCACTTGGAATAACAGGTAAATACTATGTACCATTTAGTTGCCCTTCTATGGTTTTTATATTACCGAATTTAATTGTACGGGGGTAGCACTCATAATTTCTGCAAACTAATGAATCAAGTGCACCACGGAAATCAAACTTGCCATGAAATAAATTTTTGTTGTTTTCTAGTTTGCTAGTTTGATAATTCAACAGTTACTGTACAAGTTAATTTTGAAATAAGTGCAGCAAAAATTAATTTAACGAGGGAAAATTTTAGATCCATGATTTACTATGACTAAAAGTTTCCTATCTCCGGAAGAAAGCTTTGGACTTTCAGCAGTTACCATAGAGAATTATTAGGAGCACCTTGGGCATTGACATGGCTGCAATAAACAAGATTTTACATAATCATTCAGATGTAAGAAAAGTATGTTATCAGTGGATAACACACAATTTAGCAGCAGCACAAAACAGCGTATGGAATGATGTACTCTTACTCTTCAAAAATGTGATGAAGGTAGGTCTAAAGCAGTTTGCAACACCATAAATGGTGACGAAAGCATGCATCTGAACCCGAACAGTTAAAGCAAAGTGATCTCGAAGTGTTGGTTAGAAAACGATTCCCTGCTTCTTTTCAAAAGCAGGACCTATCATAATAGCTTGAAAATAAACGTATGCTTGGCGCAGAATAGTACATAGGCCAGACGTTATTCAAAAAGCTCTTTTACGGCGCCCAAGAAGTGCACCATAACAATGCTTCTACACACACCGCACATCAAATAAAAAAATTTAGAGGCTTTCGGCTTAAAATTGCTAAGTCATCACCCATACAGTCCCGACCTCCCAATTCTTGATTATTTTCTAGTTGCTCGATTAAAGGATAAGAGGCGTGGTGTGCGATTTAAAACTTCCGGAGATGCTGCGGAAAGCCTTAAAAGCATTGTGTCTCAAGTGAGTCAAGATGAGTGGAATTTATGTTTTGAAAATTAGATTATCAAATGCGTAAATGGATAGAGTTTAAGGGCGAATATTTTGAAAAACAATAATAAAAATAATGTTTGACTACAAAACTTTGTTTTATTAGATTGCAGAAATTTACAGTGCTACCTTTTTAAAGCAAGGTGGAGTCACCAAGTTAGAGTAATCACAACCTTAACGGTTGCAAATGCTCCTCGGCATGAATCATTAAGACACTACTGAGCAGTGCACGCAGGGAAGTAGTTTCTCTACGATCTGAATGCCCAAAACACAACAAATGCACACACAACGTGCACTTAGAACACTCAAAACTGCCGATTGTTGATTGCAAATACCACTCGGCATAATAGCTAAATATTGTGTACTCTTTAGAGTCTCTTCTACAGATTCTTCAGACAGTATTACGTTCGCAAACATACAGATTTTCCAGTAGGTATCTAAATACCCAACCTACAACAAATGCACGTTTGACTGCCTTTAGTAGACTAAAGAGAGTTAGTTATTAATTGCAAATACCGTTCGTGATAAGTTATAAAAATTATACACCCTCTAGATGCCCTCCTAAGGGCTTTAGGCCTCCTTATGTTAAATTAAATCAAGCTGGAGTCACCTAATTACAGTAAACACATCAGTAATAGTTGCAAATGCTTCTCCGTATAACTGAATAGACAGTATTAAGCTTCGCTCGCAAAAATAATGTTTTTCCAGTAACTAAATTCCCATACAACAACCAATGCACGTTAGACTGCTCTTAGTAGACAAAAAAGTGCTAGTTGATAACTGTAAATACCGTTCGTGATAAGCTATAAATATTATACACCCTGTAGATGCCCACACAAAGACTTATGTTAAATGTAAATCAAGATGGAGTCACCAATTTACAGTAAACACATCAGTAATAGTAGCGAATGCTTCTTGGTATGACTGAATAGAAGGTATTAAGCTTCGCGCGCAAACATACAGTTTTTCCAGTATCTAAATAACCAACTTACAACAAATGCACGTTTAACTGCTCTTACTAGACAAAAGAGATATAGTTGTTAATCGCAAATACTGTTCGTGATAAGCTCTAAATATTATACACCCCCTAGATGCCCTCCTAAAGATATTAGTCTGCCTTATGTTATATGTAAATCAAGATAGAGTTACCAAATTACAGTAAACACATCAGCAATAGTTGCGAATGCTTTTCGGTATGAATAGACTGTATTAAGCTTCACTCGCAAACATACAGTTTTTCCAGTATCTAAATACCCAACCTACAACAAATGCAGGTTTGACTGCTCTTAGTAGACCAAAGAGAGCTAGTTGTTAATTGAAAATACCGTTCTAGATAAGCTGTAAATATTATTCACCCTCTAGATGCAGTTCTAAGGACTTTAGTATGTCTTATGTTAAGTTCAATCAACAAGGAGTCACCTAATTACAGTAAACACATCAGTAATAGTTGCGAATGCTTCTGCGTATGACTAAATAGACAGTATTAAGCTTCGCTGCAAAAATACAGCTTTCCAGTATCTAAAGACCCAACCTGCAACAAATGCAGGTTTGACTGCTCTTAGTAGACTAAAGAGAGCTAGTTGTTAATTGAAAATACCGTTCTAGATAAGCTGTAAATATTATACACCCTCTAGATGCAGTTCTAAGGACTTTAGGATGTCTTATGTTAACTTCAATCAACAAGGAGTCACTTAATTACAATAAACACATCAGTAATAGTTGCGAATGCTTCTGCGTATGACTAAATAGACAGTATTAAGCTTCGCTGCAAAAATACAGCTTTCCAGTATCTAAAGACCCAACCTACAACAAATGCAAGTTTGACTGCTCTTAGTAGACTAAAGAGAGCTAGTTGTTAATTGAAAATACCGTTCTAGATAAGCTGTAAATATTATACACCCTCTAGATGCAGTTCTAAGGACTTTAGGATGTCTTATGTTAAGTTCAATCAACAAGGAGTCACCTAATTACAGTAAACACATCAGTAATAGTTGCGAATGCTTCTGCGTATGACTAAATAGACAGTATTAAGCTTCGCTGCAAAAATACAGCTTTCCAGTATCTAAAGACCCAACCTGCAACAAATGCAGGTTTGACTGCTCTTAGTAGACTAAAGAGAGCTAGTTGTTAATTGAAAATACCGTTCTAGATAAGCTGTAAATATTATACACCCTCTAGATGCAGTTCTAAGGACTTTAGGATGTCTTATGTTAACTTCAATCAACAAGGAGTCACCTAATTACAATAAACACATCTGTAATAGTTGCGAATGCTTCTGCGTATGACTAAATAGACAGTATTAAGCTTCGCTGCAAAAATACAGCTTTTCAGTATCTAAATACCCAACCTACAACAAATGCAGGTTTGACTGCTCTTAGTAGACTAAAGAGAGCTAGTTGTTAATTGAAAATACCGTTCTAGATAAGCTGTAAATATTATACACCCTCTAGATGCAGTTCTAAGGACTTTAGGATGTGTTATGTTAAGTACAATCAACAAGGAGTCACCTAATTACAGTAAACACATCAGTAATAGCTGTGAATGCTTCTTGCTATGACTGAATAGAAAGTATTAAGCTTCGCTCGCAAGCATACAGTTTTACCAGTATCTAAATACTCAACTTACAACAAATGCACGTTTGACTGCTAGCTGATAATTGAAAATGCCGTCCGTGATAAGCTATAAATATTATACACCCTCTATATGCCCTCATAAAGACTCTAGGCTGCCTTATGTTAAACGTAAATCAAGATGGAGTCGCAAAATTACATTAAACACAACAGTAATACTTGTGAATGCTTCTCCGTATGACTGAATAGACAGTATTAAGCTTCGCTCATAAACATTCAGTGTTACCAGTATCTAAATACTCAACTTACAACAAATGCATGTTTGACTGCTCTTAGTAGACTAAAGAGAGCTAGCCGATAGTTGCAAATACCGTTCGTGATAAGCAATAAATATTATACACCCTCTAGATACCCTCATAAAGACTTTAGGCTGCCTTATGTGAAATGTAAATCAAGATGGTGTCGCAAAATTACAGTAAAGACAACAGTAATAGTTCCGAATGCTTCTCGGTATGACTGAATAGACAGTATTAAGCTTCGCTGCAAAAATACAGCTTTCCAGTATCTAAATACCCAACCTACAACAAATGCAGGTTTGACTGCTCTTAGTAGACCAAAGAGAGCTAGTTGTTAATTGAAAATACCGTTCGAGATAAGCTGTAAATATTATTCACCCTCTAGATGCAGTTCTAAGGACTTTAGTATGTCTTATGTTAAGTTCAATCAACAAGGAGTCACCTAATTACAGTAAACACATCAGTAATAGTTGCGAATGCTTCTGCGTATGACTAAATAGACAGTATTAAGCTTCGCTGCAAAAATACAACATTCCAGTATCTAAAGACCCAACCTACAACAAATGCAAGTTTGACTGCTCTTAGTAGACTAAAGAGAGCTAGTTGTTAATTGAAAATACCGTTCTAGATAAGCTGTAAATATTATACACCCTCTAGATGCAGTTCTAAGGACTTTAGGATGTCTTATGTTAAGTTCAATCAACAAGGAGTCACCTAATTACAGTAAACACATCAGTAATAGTTGCGAATGCTTCTGCGTATGACTAAATAGACAGTATTAAGCTTCGCTGCAAAAATACAGCTTTCCAGTATCTAAAGACCCAACCTGCAACAAATGCAGGTTTGACTGCTCTTAGTAGACTAAAGAGAGCTAGTTGTTAATTGAAAATACCGTTCTAGATAAGCTGTAAATATTATACACCCTCTAGATGCAGTTCTAAGAACTTTAGGATGTCTTATGTTAACTTCAATCAACAAGGAGTCACCTAATTACAATAAACACATCAGTAATAGTTGCGAATGCTTCTGCGTATGACTAAATAGACAGTATTAAGCTTCGCTGCAAAAATACAGCTTTCCAGTATCTAAAGACCCAACCTGCAACAAATGCAGGTTTGACTGCTCTTAGTAGACTAAAGAGAGCTAGTTGTTAATTGAAAATACCGTTCTAGATAAGCTGTAAATATTATACACCCTCTAGATGCAGTTCTAAGGACTTTAGGATGTCTTATGTTAAGTTCGATCAACAAGGAGTCACCTAATTACAGTAAACACATCAGTAATAGCTGTGAATGCTTCTTGCTATGACTGAATAGAAAGTATTAAGCTTCGCTCGCAAGCATACAGTTTTACCAGTATCTAAATACTCAACTTACAACAAATGCACGTTTGACTGCTAGCTGATAATTGAAAATGCCGTCCGTGATAAGCTATAAATATTATACACCCTCTATATGCCCTCATAAAGACTCTAGGCTGCCTTATGTTAAACGTAAATCAAGATGGAGTCGCAAAATTACATTAAACACAACAGTAATACTTGTGAATGCTTCTCCGTATGACTGAATAGACAGTATTAAGCTTCGCTCATAAACATTCAGTTTTACCAGTATCTAAATACTCAACTTACAACAAATGCATGTTTGACTGCTCTTAGTAGACTAAAGAGAGCTAGCCGATAGTTGCAAATACCGTTCGTGATAAGCAATAAATATTATACACCCTCTAGATACCCTCATAAAGACTTTAGGCTGCCTTATTTGAAATGTAAATCAAGATGGTGTCGCAAAATTACAGTAAATACAACAGTAATAGTTGCGAATGCTTCTAGGTATGTCTGAATAGACAGTTTTAAATTTCGCTCGCAAAAATACTAGTTTTCCAGTATCTAAATACACAAGCTACAACAAATGCAAGTTTGACTGTTCTTACTAGACTAAAAAGAGCTAGTTGTTAACTACAAATACCGTTCGTGATAAGCTGTAAATATTATACACCCTCTAGATGCAGTTCTAAGGACTTTAGGATGTCTTATGTTAAGTTCAATCAACAAGGAGTCACCTAATTACAGTAAACACATCAGTAATAGTTGCGAATGCTTCTGCGTATGACTAAATAGACAGTATTAAGCTTCGCTGCAAAAATACAGCTTTAGAGTATCTAAATACACAAGCTACAACAAATGCAAGTTTGACTGTTCTTACTAGACTAAAAAGAGCTAGTTATTAACTACAAATACCGTTTGTGATAAGCTATAGATATTATTCACCCTCTAGACGCCCTAACAAAGACTTTAGGCTGCCTTATGTTAAATGTAAATCAAGATAGAGTCACTAAATTACAGTAAACACAACAGTAATAGTTGCGTATGCTTCTCGGTATGACTGTATAGACAGTATTAAGTTTCGCTCGCAAATATGAGGTTTTTCCAGTATCTAAATTCCCAAACAACAACCAATGCACGTTAGACTGCCCTTAGTAGACTAAAAAGAGCTAGCTGTTAACTACAAATACCGTTCGTGATAAGCCATAAATATTATACACCCTCTAGAAGCCCTCACAAAGTCTTTAGGCTGCCTTATGTTAAATATTAATCAAGATGGAGTCGCAAAATTACAGTAAACACAACAGTAATAGTTCCGAATGCTTCTCGGTATGACTGAATAGACAGTATTAAGCTTCGCTGCAAAAATACAGCTTTCCAGTATTTAAAGACCCAACCTACAGCAAATGCAGTTATGACTGCTCTTAGTAGTCTAAAGAGAGCTAGTTGTTAATTGAAAATACCGTTCTAGATAAGCTGTAAATATTATACACCCCCTAGATGCAGTTCTAAGGACTTTAGGATGTCTCATGTTAAGTTCAATCAACAAGGAGTAACCTAATTACAGTAAACACATCAGTAATAGTTGCGAATGCTTCTTGGTATGACTGAATAGAAAGTATTAAGCTTCTCTCGCAAGCATACAGTTTTACCAGTATCTAAATACTCAACTTACATCAAATGCACGTTTGACTGCTAGCTGATAATTGAAAATGCCGTCCGTGATAAGCTATAAATATTATACACCCTCTATATGCCCTCATAAAGACTTTAGGCTGCCTTATGTTAAATGTAAATCAAGATGGAGTCGCAAAATTACATTAAATACAACAGTAATACTTGCGAATGCTTCTCCGTATGACTGAATAGACAGTATTAAGCTTCGCTCGCAAACATTCAGTTTTACCAGTATCTAAATACTCAACTTACAACAAATGCATGTTTGACTGCTCTTAGTAGACTAAAGAGAGCTAGCCGATAGTTGCAAATACCGTTCGTGATAAGCAATAAATATTATACACCCTCTAGATACCCTCATAAAGACTTTAGGCTGCCTTATGTGAAATGTAAATCAAGATGGTGTCGCAAAATTACAGTAAACACAACAGTAATAGTTGCGAATGCTTCTAGGTATGTCTGAATAGACAGTTTTAAGTTTCGCTCGCTAAAATACTGGTTTTCCAGTATCTAAATACCCAAGCTACAACAAATGCAAGTTTGACTGCTCTTACTAGACTAAAAAGAGCTAGTTGTTAACTACAAATACCGTTCGTGAAAAGCTATAGATATTATTCACTCTCTAGACGCCTTAACAAAGACTTTAGGCTGCCTTATGTTAAATGTAAATTAAGATAGAGTCACCAAATTACAGTAAACACAACAGTAATAGTTGCGTATGCTTCTCGGTATGTCTGAATAGACAGTATTAAGTTTCGCTCGCAAATATAAGGTTTTTCCAGTATCTAAATTCCAAAACAACAACCAATGAACGTTAGACTGCCCTTAGTAGACTAAATAGAGCTAGTTGTTAACTACAAATACCGTTCGTGATAAGCCATAAATATTATACACCCTCTAGAAGCCCTCACAAAGTCTTTAGGCTGCCTTATGTTAAATATTAATCAAGACGGAGTAGCAAAATTACAGTAAACACAACAGTAATAGTTCCGAATGCTTCTCGGTATGACTGAATAGACAGTATTAAGCTTCGCTGCAAAAATACAGCTTTCCAGTATCTAAATACCCAACCTACAACAAATGCAGGTTTGATTGCTCTTAGTAGACTAAAGAGAGCTAGTTGTTAATTGAAAATACCGTTCTAGATAAGCTGTAAATATTATTCACCCTCTAGATGCAGTTCTAAGGACTTTAGGATGTCTTATGTTAAGTTCAATCAACATGGAGTCACCTAATTACAGTAAACACATCAGTAAAAGTTGCGAATGCTGCTGCGTATGACTAAATAGACAGTATTAAGCTTCGCTGCAAAAATACAGCTTTCCAGTATCTAAAGACCCAACCTGCAACAAATGCAGGTTTGACTGCTCTTAGTAGACTAAAGAGAGCTAGTTGTTAATTGAAAATACCGTTCTAGATAAGCTGTAAATATTATACACCCTCTAGATGCAGTTCTAAGGACTTTAGGATGTCTTATGTTAACTTCAATCAACAAGGAGTCACTTAATTACAATAAACACATCAGTAATAGTTGCGAATGCTTCTGCGTATGACTAAATAGACAGTATTAAGCTTCGCTGCAAAAATACAGCTTTCCAGTATCTAAAGTCCCAACCTACAACAAATGCAAGTTTGACTGCTCTTAGTAGACTAAAGAGAGCTAGTTGTTAATTGAAAATACCGTTCTAGATAAGCTGTAAATATTATACACCCTCTAGATGCAGTTCTAAGGACTTTAGGATGTCTTATGTTAAGTTCAATCAACAAGGAGTCACCTAATTACAGTAAACACATCAGTAATAGTTGCGAATGCTTCTGCGTATGACTAAATAGACAGTATTAAGCCTCGCTGCAAAAATACAGCTTTCCAGTATCTAAAGACCCAACCTGCAACAAATGCAGGTTTGACTGCTCTTAGTAGACTAAAGAGAGCTAGTTGTTAATTGAAAATACCGTTCTAGATAAGCTGTAAATATTATACACCATCTAGATGCAGTTCTAAGGACTTTAGGATGTCTTATGTTGACTTCAATCAACAAGGAGTCACCTAATTACAATAAACACATCTGTAATAGTTGCGAATGCTTCTGCGTATGACTAAATAGACAGTATTAAGCTTCGCTGCAAAAATACAGCTTTTCAGTATCTAAATACCCAACCTACAACAAATGCAGGTTTGACTGCTCTTAGTAGACTAAAGAGAGCTAGTTGTTAATTGAAAATACCGTTCGAGATAAGCTGTAAATATTATTCACCCTCTAGATGCAGTTCTAAGGACTTTAGTATGTCTTATGTTAAGTTCAATCAACAAGGAGTCACCTAATTACAGTAAACACATCAGTAATAGTTGCGAATGCTTCTGCGTATGACTAAATAGACAGTATTAAGCTTCGCTGCAAAAATACAACATTCCAGTATCTAAAGACCCAACCTACAACAAATGCAAGTTTGACTGCTCTTAGTAGACTAAAGAGAGCTAGTTGTTAATTGAAAATACCGTTCTAGATAAGCTGTAAATATTATACACCCTCTAGATGCAGTTCTAAGGACTTTAGGATGTCTTATGTTAACTTCAATCAACAAGGAGTCACCTAATTACAGTAAACACATCAGTAATAGCTGTGAATGCTTCTTGCTATGACTGAATAGAAAGTATTAAGCTTCGCTCGCAAGCATACAGTTTTACCAGTATCTAAATACTCAACTTACAACAAATGCACGTTTACTGCTAGCTGATAATTGAAAATGCCGTCCGTGATAAGCTATAAATATTATACACCCTCTATATGCCCTCATAAAGACTCTAGGCTGCCTTATGTTAAACGTAAATCAAGATGGAGTCGCAAAATTACATTAAACACAACAGTAATACTTGTGAATGCTTCTCCGTATGACTGAATAGACAGTATTAAGCTTCGCTCATAAACATTCAGTTTTACCAGTATCTAAATACTCAACTTACAACAAATGCATGTTTGACTGCTCTTAGTAGACTAAAGAGAGCTAGCCGATAGTTGCAAATACCGTTCGTGATAAGCAATAAATATTATACACCCTCTAGATACCCTCATAAAGACTTTAGGCTGCCTTATGTGAAATGTAAATCAAGATGGTGTCGCAAAATTACAGTAAAGACAACAGTAATAGTTCCGAATGCTTCTCGGTATGACTGAATAGACAGTATTAAGCTTCGCTGCAAAAATACAGCTTTCCAGTATCTAAATACCCAACCTACAACAAATGCAGGTTTGACTGCTCTTAGTAGACCAAAGAGAGCTAGTTGTTAATTGAAAATACCGTTCGAGATAAGCTGTAAATATTATTCACCCTCTAGATGCAGTTCTAAGGACTTTAGTATGTCTTATGTTAAGTTCAATCAACAAGGAGTCACCTAATTACAGTAAACACATCAGTAATAGTTGCGAATGCTTCTGCGTATGACTAAATAGACAGTATTAAGCTTCGCTGCTAAAATACAACATTCCAGTATCTAAAGACCCAACCTACAACAAATGCAAGTTTGACTGCTCTTAGTAGACTAAAGAGAGCTAGTTGTTAATTGAAAATACCGTTCTAGATAAGCTGTAAATATTATACACCCTCTAGATGCAGTTCTAAGGACTTTAGGATGTCTTATGTTAACTTCAATCAACAAGGAGTCACCTAATTACAATAAACACACCAGTAATAGTTGCGAATGCTTCTGCGTATGACTAAATAGACAGTATTAAGCTTCGCTGCAAAAATACAGCTTTCCAGTATCTAAAGACCCAACCTGCAACAAATGCAGGTTTGACTGCTCTTAGTAGACTAAAGAGAGCTAGTTGTTAATTGAAAATACCGTTCTAGATAAGCTGTAAATATTATACACCCTCTAGATGCAGTTCTAAGGACTTTAGGATGTCTTATGTTAAGTTCAATCAACAAGGAGTCACCTAATTACAGTAAACACATCAGTAATAGTTGCGAATGCTTCTGCGTATGACTAAATAGACAGTATTAAGCTTCGCTGCAAAAATACAGCTTTTCAGTATCTAAATACCCAACCTACAACAAATGCAGGTTTGACTGCTCTTAGTAGACTAAAGAGAGCTAGTTGTTAATTGAAAATACCGTTCTAGATAAGCTGTAAATATTATACACCCCCTAGATGCAGTTCTAAGGACTTTAGGATGTCTCATGTTAAGTTCAATCAACAAGGAGTAACCTAATTACAGTAAACACATCAGTAATAGTTGCGAATGCTTCTTGGTATGACTGAATAGAAAGTATTAAGCTTCTCTCGCAACCATACAGTTTTACCAGTATCTAAATACTCAACTTACAACAAATGCACGTTTGACTGCTAGCTGATAATTGAAAATGCCGTCCGTGATAAGCTATAAATATTATACACCCTCTATATGCCCTCATAAAGACTTTAGGCTGCCTTATGTTAAATGTAAATCAAGATGGAGTCGCAAAATTACATTAAATACAACAGTAATACTTGCGAATGCTTCTCCGTATGACTGAATAGACAGTATTAAGCTTCGCTCGCAAACATTCAGTTTTACCAGTATCTAAATACTCAACTTACAACAAATGCATGTTTGACTGCTCTTAGTAAAGAGAGCTAGCAGATAATTGCAAATACCGTTCGTGGTAAGCAATAAATATTATACACCCTCTAGATACCCTCATAAAGACTTTAGGCTGCCTTATGTGAAATGTAAATCAAGATGGTGTCGCAAAATTACAGTAAACACAACAGTAATAGTTGCGAATGCTTCTAGGTATGTCTGAATAGACAGTTTTAAGTTTCGCTCGCTAAAATACTGGTTTTCCAGTATCTAAATACCCAAGCTACAACAAATGCAAGTTTGACTGCTCTTACTAGACTAAAAAGAGCTAGTTGTTAACTACAAATACCGTTCGTGAAAAGCTATAGATATTATTCACTCTCTAGACGCCTTAACAAAGACTTTAGGCTGCCTTATGTTAAATGTAAATCAAGATAGAGTCACCAAATTACAGTAAACACAACAGTAATAGTTGCGTTAGCTTCTCGGTATGTCTGAATAGACAGTATTAAGTTTCGCACGCAAATATAAGGTTTTTCCAGTATCTAAATTCCAAAACAACAACCAATGCACGTTAGACTGCCCTTAGTAGACTAAATAGAGCTAGTTGTTAACTACAAATACCGTTCGTGATAAGCCATAAATATTATACACCCTCTAGAAGCCCTCACAAAGTCTTTAGGCTGCCTTATGTTAAATATTAATCAAGACGGAGTAGCAAAATTACAGTAAACACAACAGTAATAGTTCCGAATGCTTCTCGGTATGACTGAATAGACAGTATTAAGCTTCGCTGCAAAAATACAGCTTTCCAGTATCTAAATACCCAACCTACAACAAATGCAGGTTTGATTGCTCTTAGTAGACTAAAGAGAGCTAGTTGTTAATTGAAAATACCGTTCTAGATAAGCTGTAAATATTATTCACCCTCTAGAAGCAGTTCTAAGGACTTTAGGATGTCTTATGTTAAGTTCAATCAACATGGAGTCACCTAATTACAGTAAACACATCAGTAAAAGTTGCGAATGCTGCTGCGTATGACTAAATAGACAGTATTATGCTTCGCTGCAAAAATATAGTATTCCAGTATCTAAAGACCCAACCTACAACAAATGCAGGTTTGACTGCCTCTTAGTAGACTAAAGAGCGCTAGTTGTTAATTGAAAATACCGTTCTAGATAAGCTGTAAATATTATACACCCTCTAGATGCAGTTCTAAGGACTTTAGGATGTCTTATGTTAAGTTCAATCAACCAGGAGTCACCTATTTACATTAAACACATCAGTAATAGTTGCGAATGCTTCTGCGTATGACTAAATAGACAGTATTAAGCTTCGCTGCAATAATACAGCATTCCAGTATCTAAATACCCGCCCTACAACAAATGCAGGTTTGACTGCTCTTAGTAGACTAAAGAGAGCTAGTTGTTAATTGAAAATACCGTTCTAGATAAGCTGTAAATATTATACACCCCCTAGATGCAGTTCTAAGGACTTTAGGATGTCTCATGTTAAGTTCAATCAACAAGGAGTCACCTAATTACAGTAAACACATCAGTAATAGTTGCGAATGCTTCTTGCTATGACTGAATAGAAAGTATTAAGCTTCGCTCGCAAGCATACAGTTTTACCAGTATATAAATACTCAACTTACAACAAATGCACGTTTGACTGCTAGCTGATAATTGAAAATGCCGTCCGTGATAAGCTATAAATATTATACACCCTCTATATGCCCTCATAAAGACTTTTGGCTGCCTTATGTAAATCAAGATGGAGTCGCAAAATTACATTAAACACAACAGTAATACTTGCGAATGCTTCTCCGTATGACTGAATAGACAGTATTAAGCTTCGCTCGCAAACATTCAGTTTTGGCAGTATCTAAATACTCAACTTACAACAAATGCATGTTTGACTGCTCTTAGTAGACTAAAGAGAGCTAGCTGATAATTGCAATTACTGTTCGTGATAAGCAATAAATATTATACATCCTCTAGATACCCTCATAAAGACTCTAGGCTGCCTTATGTGAAATGTAAATCAAGATAGAGTCACCAAATTACAGTAAACACAACAGTAATAGTTGCGTATGCTTCTCGGTATGTCTGTATAGACAGTATTAAGTTTCGCTCACAAATATAAGGTTTTTCAAGTATCTAAATTCCCAAACAACAACCAATGCACGTTAGACTGCCCTTAGTAGACTAAAAAGAGCTAGCTGTTAACTACAAATACCGTTCGTGATAAGCCATAAATATTATACACCCTCTAGAAGCCCTCACAAAGTCTTTAGGCTGCCTTATGTTAAATATTAATCAAGATGGAGTCGCAAAATTACAGTAAACACAACAGTAATAGTTGCGAATGCTTCTAGGTATGTCTGAATAGACAGTTTTAAGTTTCGCTCGCAAAAATACTGGTTTTCCAGTATCTAAATACCCAAGCTACAACAAATGCAAGTTTGACTGCTCTTACTAGACTAAAGAGAGCTAGTTGTTAACTACAAATACCGTTCGTGGTAAGCTATAGATATTATTCACCCTCTAGACGCCCTAACAAAGACTTTAGGCTGCCTTATGTTAAATGTAAATCAAGATAGAGTCACCAAATTACAGTAAACACAACAGTAATAGTTGCGTATGCTTCTCGGTATGTCTGTATAGACAGTATTAAGTTTCGCTCGCAAATATAAGGTTTTTCCAGTATCTAAATTCCCAAACAACAACCAATGCACGTTAGACTGCCCTTAGTAGACTAAAAAGAGCTAGCTGTTAACTACATATACCGTTCGTGATAAGCCATAAATATTATACACCCTCTAGAAGCCCTCACAAAGTCTGCTGCCTTATGTTAAATATTAATCAAGATGGAGTCGGAAAATTACAGTAAACACAACAGTAATAGTTGCGAATGCTTTTCGGTATGACTGAATAGACAGTATTATGCTTCGCTCCCAAACATACGGTTTTTCCAGTATCTAAATACCCCACCTACAACGAATGCACGTTTGACTACTCTTAGTACACTAACAAGAGCTAGTTCTTAATTGCAAATGCTGTGCGTGATAGGCTATAAATACTATACACCCTCTAGATGTAGTTCTAAGGACTTTAGGACACCTTATGTTAAATCAAGATGGAGTCACTTAATTATAGTAACCACATCAGTAATAGTTGCGAATGCTTCTACGTATGACTGATTAGACAGTATTAAGCTTTGCTCGCAAACATACCGTTTTTCCAGTATCTAAATACCCAACCTACAACAAATGCACGTTTGCCTGCTCTTAATAGAGTAAAGAGAGCTAGTTGTTAACTACAAATACTGTTCGTGATAATCTATGAATATTATACACCCTCTAAATGCCTTCCTAACGACTTTAGGCTGCCTTATTTTAAATGTGAATGAAGATGGAGTTTCCAAATTACAGCAAACACAGCAGTAATAGTTGCGAATGCTTCTCGGTATAACTGAATAGACAGTATTAAGCTTCGCTCTCAAATAGACAGTTTTTCCAGTATCTAAATAGACAAGTTACAACAAATGCAAGTTTGAATGCTCTTAGTAGACTAAAGTGAGCTAGTTGTGAACTACAAATACCGGTCGTGATATGCTATAAATATTATACACCCTCTAGACGCCCTAACAAAGACTTTAGGCAGCCTTATGTTAAATGTAAATCAAGATAGAGTCACCAAATTACAGTAAACACAACAGTAATAGTTGCGTATCCTTCTCGGTATGTCTGAATAGACAGTTTTAAGTTTCGCTCGGAAAAATACAGGTTTTCCAGTATCTAAATTCCCAAACAAAAACCAATGCACGTAACCACTGCTCTTAGTAGACTAAAAAAAGCTAGTTGTTAACTGCAAATACTGGTCGTGATAAGCTATAAATATTATACACCCTGTAGATGCCCACACAGACTTTAGGCTGTCTTATGTTAAATGTAAATCATGATAGAGTCACCAAATTACAGTAAACACATCAGTAATAGTGCAAAGGCTTCTCGGTATGACTGAATAGACAGTATTAAGCTTCGCTAGCAAATAAACAGTTTTTCCCATATCTAAATACCCAAGCCACAAATAATGCAAGTTTGACTGCTCTTAGTAGACTAAAGAGAGCTAATTGTTAATTGCAAATACTGCTCGTGATAAGCAGTAAATATTATACACTCTCTAGATGCCCTCCTAAAGACTTTAGGCTGTCTTATGTTATATGTAAAGCAAGATGGCGTCACCAAATTACAGTGAACACATCAGAAATAGTGGCGAATACTTTTCGGTATGACTGATTAGACAGTTTTAAGCTTCGCTCGCAAATAAACAGTTTTTCTAGTATCTAAATAGACAAGCTACAACAAATGCAAGTTTGATTGCCCTTAGTACAATAAAGAGAGCTAGTTGTTAACTACAAATACCTTTCGTGAAAAGCTATAAATATCATACACCCTCTAGATGCCCTCCTAAAGACTTTAGGCTGCCTTATGTTATATGTAAGTCAAGTTGGTGTCACCAAATTACAGTGAACACATCAGAAATAGTGGCGAATACTTTTCGGTATGACTGAATAGGCAGTTTTAAGCTTCGCTTGCAAACATACAGTATTTCCAGTATCCAAATTCCCAACAACATTGAATGCACGTTAGACTGCTCTTAGTAGACTTAACAGAGCTAGTTGTTAACTGCAAATACCGTTCGTGATAAGCTATAAATATTATACACACTCTAGATGCAGTTCTAAGGACTTTAGGATGCCTTATGATCAATTAAATCAAGTCACCTAATTACAGTAAACCCATCAGTAATATTCGCTAATGCTTCTGCGTATGACTAAATAGACAATATTAAGCTTCGCTCGCACACATGCAGTTTTTCCAGTACCTGAATACACAAGCTACAACAATTGCACGTTTGACTGATCTTAGAAGACGAAAGAGAGCAAGTTTTTAATTGCAAATACTGTTCGTGATAAGCAATCATTATTGTACACCCTCTAGATGCCCTCCTAAAGACTTTATGCTGCCTTATGTTTAATGTAAATCAAGATGGAGTCACCAAATTACAGTGAACACATCAGAAATAGTTGCGAATACTTTTCGGTATGACTGAATAGACAGTATTAAGCTTCGCTCGCAAATATACAGTTTTTCCAGTATCTAAATAGACAAGCTCCAACAAATGCAAGTTTGACTGCTCTTAGTACACTAAAGAGAGCTGGTTGGTAACTACAAATACCGTTCGTTATAAGCTAGAAATATTATACACCCTCTATATGCTCTCCTAACGACTTTAGGCTGCCTTATGTTAAATTTAAATTAAGATGGAGTTTCCAAATTACAGTAAACACAACAGTAATAGTTGCGAATGATTCTCGGTATGTCTGAATAGGTATTGAGCTTCGCTCGCAAACATACGGTGTTTCCAGTATCTAAATACCCAACCTACAACGAATGTATGTTTGACAGCTCTTAGTAGACTAAAGAGAGCTAGTTGTTAGTTTCAAATACTGATCGTGATAAGCTGTAAATATTGTACACCCTCTAGATGCCCTCCTAAAGACTTTATGCTGCCTTATGTTTAATGTAAATCATGATGGAGTCACCAAATTACAGTGAACACATCAGAAATAGTTGCGAATACTTTTCGGTATGACTGAATAGACAGTATTAAGCTTCGCTCGCAAATATACAGTTTTTCCAGTATCTAAATAGACAAGCTCCAACAAATGCAAGTTTGACTGCTCTTAGTACACTAAAGAGAGCTGGTTGGTAACTACAAATACCGTTCGTTATAAGCTAGAAATATTATACACCCTCTATATGCTCTCCTAACGACTTTAGGCTGCCTTATGTTAAATTTAAATTAAGATGGAGTTTCCAAATTACAGTAAACACAACAGTAATAGTTGCGAATGATTCTCGGTATGTCTGAATAGGTATTGAGCTTCGCTCGCAAACATACGGTGTTTCCAGTATCTAAATACCCAACCTACAACGAATGTATGTTTGACAGCTCTTAGTAGACTAAAGAGAGCTAGTTGTTAGTTTCAAATACTGATCGTGATAAGCTGTAAATATTGTACACCCTCTAGATGCCCTCCTAAAGACTTGAGGCAGCCTTATGTTATATGTAAATCAAGATGGAGTCAGCAAATTATAGTGAACACATCAGAAATAGTTGCGAATACTTTTCGGTATGACTGAATAGACAGCATTAAGCTTCGCTCGCAAATATACAGTTTTTCCAGCATCTCAATAGACAAGCTACAACAAATGCAAGTTTGACTGTGCTTAGTAGACTAAAGATAGCAAGTTGTTAATTTTAAATACTGTTCGTAATAAGCTATACATATTGTACACCCTCTAGATGCCCTCCCTAAGACTTTAAGCTGCCATATGTTAAATGTAAATCAAGATAGAGTCGCCAAATTACATTAAACTCATCAGAAATAGTTGCGAATACTTTTCGTATGACTGAATAGACAGAATGAAGCTTCGCTCGCAAATTACAGTTTTTCCAGTGTCTAAATAGACAAGCTACAACAAATACAAGTTTGACTGCCAGTAGCAGACTAAAGAGAGCTAGTTGTAAATTGCAAATACTGTTCGTGATAAGCTAAAAATATTATACACCCTCTAGATGCCCTCCTAAAGACTTTAGGCTGCGGTATGTTAAATCTAAATCAAGATCGAGTCGCAAAATTACAGTAAATACAACAGTAATAGTAGCGTATGCTTCTCGGTATGTCTGAATAGACAGTATTAAGTTTCTCTGGCAAACAAGGTTTTTCTGGAATCTAAATTCGCAAACAACAACCACTGCACGTTAGATTATTCTTAGTAGACTAAAACGAGCTAGTTGTTAACTACAAATTCCGTTCGTGATAAGCTATAAATATTATACACCCTCTAAATGCCCTCACAAAGACTTTAGGCTGCCTTATGTTATATGTAAATTAAGATGGAGTCACCAAATTACAGTGAACACATCAGAGATAGTTGCGAATAGTTTTCGGTATGACTGAATAGACAGCATTAAGCTTCGCTCGCAAATATACAGTTTTTCCTGGATCTAAATACTCAAGCTACTGCAAATGCCAGTTTGACTGCTCGTAGTAGAGTAAACAGAGCTAGTTGTTAATTGCAAATACTGTTCGTGATATGCTATAAATATTATACGACCTCTCGATGCCCTCCTAAAGACTTTAAGCTGCCTTATCTTATATGTAAATCAAGATGGAGTCACCAAATTACAGTGAACACATCAGAAATAGTTGCGAATAGTTTTCGGTATGACTGAATAGACAGCATTAAGCTTCGTTCACAAATATACAGTTTTTCCAGTATCTAAATAGCCAAGCAACAACAAGTGCTAGTTTGACTGCTCTTAGTAGACTAGAGAGAGCTAGTTGTTAATTGCAAATACTATTCGTGATAAGGTATAAATATTGTACACCCTCTAAATGCCCTCACAAAGACTTTAGGCTGCCTTATGTTATATGTAAATTAAGATGGAGTCACCAAATTACAGTGAACACATCAGAAATAGTTGCGAATAGTTTTCGGTATGACTGAATAGACAGCATTAAGCTTCGTTCACAAATATACAGTTTTTCCAGTATCTAAATAGCCAAGCAACAACAAGTGCTAGTTTGACTGCTCTTAGTAAACTAAACAGAGCTAGTTGTTAATTTCAAATACTGATCGTGATAAGCTGTAAATATTGTACACCGCCTAGATGCCCTCCTAAAGACTTGAGCCTGCCTTATGTTATATGTAAATCAAGATGGAGTCACCAAATTACAGTGAACACATCAGAAATAGTTGCGAATACTTTTCGGTATGACTGAATCGACAGCATTAAGCTTCGCTCGCAAATATACAGTTTTTCCAGTATCTAAATAGCCAAGCAACAACAAGTGCTAGTTTGACTGCTCTTAGTAGACTAGAGAGAGCTAGTTGTTAATTGCAAATACTATTCGTGATATGCTATAAATATTATACGACCTCTAGATGCCCTCCTAAAGACTTTAAGCTGCCTTATCTTATATGTAAATCAAGGTGGAGTCAACAAATTACAGTAGACACATCTGAAATAGTTGCGAATACTTTTCGGTATGACTGAATAGACAGTATTATGCTTGGCTCGCAATTATACAGTTTTTCCAGTATCTAAATAGCCAAGCAACAACAAGTGCTAGTTTGACTGCTCTTAGTAGACTAGAGAGAGCTAGTTGTTAATTGCAAATACTATTGGTGATAAGCTATAAATATTATACACCCTCTAAATGCCCTCACAAAGACTTTAGGCTGCCTTATGTTATATGTAAATTAAGATGGAGTCACCAAATTACAGTGAACACATCAGAAATAGTTGCGAATAGTTTTCGGTATGACTGAATAGACAGCATTAAGCTTCGTTCACAAATATACAGTTTTTCCAGTATCTAAATAGCCAAGCAACAACAAGTGCTAGTTTGACTGCTCTTAGTAGACTAGAGAGAGCTAGTTGTTAATTGCAAATACTATTCGTGATAAGGTATAAATATTGTACACCCTCTAGATGCCCTCCTAAAGACTTGAGCCTGCCTTATGTTATATGTAAATCAAGATGGAGTCACCAAATTACAGTGAACACATCAGAAATAGTTGCGAAAACTTTTCGGTATGACTGAATCGACAGCATTAAGCTTCGCTCGCAAATATACAGTTTTTCCAGTATCTAAATCTAAATAGCCAAGCAACAACAAGTGCTAGTTTGACTGCTCTTAGTAGACTAAAGCGAGCTAGTTGTTAATTTCAAATACTATTCGTGATAAGGTATAAATATTGTACACCCTCTAGATGCCGTCCTAAAGACTTTACGCTGCCTTATGTTATACGTAAATCAAGATGGAGTCACCAAATTACAGTAAAGACATCAGAAATAATTGCGAATACTTTTCGGTATGACTGAATAGACAGTATTAAGCTTCACTGGCAAATATACAGTTTTTCCTAGATCTAAGTACTCAAGCTACAGAAAATGCCCGTTTGACTGCTCGTAGTAAACTAAACAGAGCTAGTTGTTAATTTCAAATACTGACCGTGATAAGCTGTAAATATTGTACACCGCCTAGATGCCCTCCTAAAGACTTGAGCCTGCCTTATGTTATATGTAAATCAAGATGGAGTCACCAAATTACAGTGAACACATCAGAAATAGTTGCGAATACTTTTCGGTATGACTGAATCGACAGCATTAAGCTTCGCTCGCAAATATACAGTTTTTCCAGTATCTAAATAGCCAAGCAACAACAAGTGCTAGTTTGACTGCTCTTAGTAGACTAAAGCGAGCTAGTTGTTAATTTCAAATACTATTCGTGATAAGGTATAAATATTGTACACCCTCTAGATGCCGTCCTAAAGACTTTACGCTGCCTTATGTTATACGTAAATCAAGATGGAGTCACCAAATTACAGTAAAGACATCAGAAATAATTGCGAATACTTTTCGGTATGACTGAATAAACAGTATTAAGCTTCACTGGCAAATATACAGTTTTTCCTAGATCTAAGTACTCAAGCTACAGAAAATGCCCGTTTGACTGCTCGTAGTAAACTAAACAGAGCTAGTTGTTAATTTCAAATACTGATCGTGATAAGCTGTAAATATTGTACACCGCCTAGATGCCCTCCTAAAGACTTGAGCCTGCCTTATGTTATATGTAAATCAAGATGGAGTCACCAAATTACAGTGAACACATCAGAAATAGTTGCGAATAGTTTTCGGTATGACTGAATAGACAGCATTAAGCTTCGTTCGCAAATATACAGTTTTTCCAGTATCTAAATAGCCAAGCAACAACAAGTGCTAGTTTGACTGCTCTTAGTAGACTAAAGAGAGCTAGTTGTTAATTTCAAATACTATTCGTGATAAGGTATAAATATTGTACACCCTCTAGATGCCGTCCTAAAGACTTTACGCTGCCTTATGTTATACGTAAATCAAGATGGAGTCACCAAATTACAGTAAAGACATCAGAAATAGTTGCGAATACTTTTCGGTATGACTGAATAGACAGTATTAAGCTTCGCTCGCAAATATACAGTTTTTCCAGTATCTAAATAGACAAGCTCCAACAAATGCAAGTTTGACTGCTCTTAGTACACTAAAGAGAGCTGGTTGGTAACTACAAATACCGTTCGTTATAAGCTAGAAATATTATACACCCTCTATATGCTCTCCTAACGACTTTAGGCTGCCTTATGTTAAATTTAAATTAAGATGGAGTTTCCAAATTACAGTAAACACAACAGTAATAGTTGCGAATGATTCTCGGTATGTCTGAATAGGTATTGAGCTTCGCTCGCAAACATACGGTGTTTCCAGTATCTAAATACCCAACCTACAACGAATGTATGTTTGACAGCTCTTAGTAGACTAAAGAGAGCTAGTTGTTAGTTTCAAATACTGATCGTGATAAGCTGTAAATATTGTACACCCTCTAGATGCCCTCCTAAAGACTTGAGGCAGCCTTATGTTATATGTAAATCAAGATGGAGTCAGCAAATTATAGTGAACACATCAGAAATAGTTGCGAATACTTTTCGGTATGACTGAATAGACAGCATTAAGCTTCGCTCGCAAATATACAGTTTTTCCAGCATCTCAATAGACAAGCTACAACAAATGCAAGTTTGACTGTGCTTAGTAGACTAAAGATAGCAAGTTGTTAATTTTAATACTGTTCGTAATAAGCTATAAATATTGTACACCCTCTAGATGCCCTCCTAAGACTTTAAGCTGCCATATGTTAAATGTAAATCAAGATAGAGTCGCCAAATTACATTAAACTCATCAGAAATAGTTGCGAATACTTTTCGGTATGACTGAATAGACAGAATGAAGCTTCGCTCGCAAATTACAGTTTTTCCAGTGTCTAAATAGACAAGCTACAACAAATACAAGTTTGACTGCCAGTAGCAGACTAAAGAGAGCTAGTTGTAAATTGCAAATACTGTTCGTGATAAGCTAAAAATATTATACACCCTCTAGATGCCCTCCTAAAGACTTTAGGCTGCGGTATGTTAAATCTAAATCAAGATCGAGTCGCAAAATTACAGTAAATACAACAGTAATAGTAGCGTATGCTTCTCGGTATGTCTGAATAGACAGTATTAAGTTTCTCTGGCAAACAAGGTTTTTCTGGAATCTAAATTCGCAAACAACAACCACTGCACGTTAGATTATTCTTAGTAGACTAAAACGAGCTAGTTGTTAACTACAAATTCCGTTCGTGATAAGCTATAAATATTATACACCCTCTAAATGCCCTCACAAAGACTTTAGGCTGCCTTATGTTATATGTAAATTAAGATGGAGTCACCAAATTACAGTGAACACATCAGAGATAGTTGCGAATAGTTTTCGGTATGACTGAATAGACAGCATTAAGCTTCGCTCGCAAATATACAGTTTTTCCTGGATCTAAATACTCAAGCTACTGCAAATGCCAGTTGACTGCTCGTAGTAGAGTAAACAGAGCTAGTTGTTAATTGCAAATACTGTTCGTGATATGCTATAAATATTATACGACCTCTCGATGCCCTCCTAAAGACTTTAAGCTGCCTTATCTTATATGTAAATCAAGATGGAGTCACCAAATTACAGTGAACACATCAGAAATAGTTGCGAATAGTTTTCGGTATGACTGAATAGACAGCATTAAGCTTCGTTCACAAATATACAGTTTTTCCAGTATCTAAATAGCCAAGCAACAACAAGTGCTAGTTTGACTGCTCTTAGTAGACTAGAGAGAGCTAGTTGTTAATTGCAAATACTATTCGTGATAAGGTATAAATATTGTACACCCTCTAAATGCCCTCACAAAGACTTTAGGCTGCCTTATGTTATATGTAAATTACGATGGAGTCACCAAATTACAGTGAACACATCAGAAATAGTTGCGAATAGTTTTCGGTATGACTGAATAGACAGCATTAAGCTTCGTTCACAAATATACAGTTTTTCCAGTATCTAAATAGCCAAGCAACAACAAGTTGCTAGTTTGACTGCTCTTAGTAAACTAAACAGAGCTAGTTGTTAATTTCAAATACTGATCGTGATAAGCTGTAAATATTGTACACCGCCTAGATGCCCTCCTAAAGACTTGAGCCTGCCTTATGTTATATGTAAATCAAGATGGAGTCACCAAATTACAGTGAACACATGAGAAATAGTTGCGAATACTTTTCGGTATGACTGAATCGACAGCATTAAGCTTCGCTCGCAAATATACAGTTTTTCCAGTATCTAAATAGCCAAGCAACAACAAGTGCTAGTTTGACTGCTCTTAGTAGACTAGAGAGAGCTAGTTGTTAATTGCAAATACTATTCGTGATATGCTATAAATATTATACGACCTCTAGATGCCCTCCTAAAGACTTTAAGCTGCCTTATCTTATATGTAAATCAAGGTGGAGTCAACAAATTACAGTAGACACATCTGAAATAGTTGCGAATACTTTTCGGTATGACTGAATAGACAGTATTATGCTTGGCTCGCAATTATACAGTTTTTCCAGTATCTAAATAGCCAAGCAACAACAAGTGCTAGTTTGACTGCTCTTAGTAGACTAGAGAGAGCTAGTTGTTAATTGCAAATACTATTGGTGATAAGCTATAAATATTATACACCCTCTAAATGCCCTCACAAAGACTTTAGGCTGCCTATGTTATATGTAAATTAAGATGGAGTCACCAAATTACAGTGAACACATCAGAAATAGTTGCGAATAGTTTTCGGTATGACTGAATAGACAGCATTAAGCTTCGTTCACAAATATACAGTTTTTCCAGTATCTAAATAGCCAAGCAACAACAAGTGCTAGTTTGACTGCTCTTAGTAGACTAGAGAGAGCTAGTTGTTAATTGCAAATACTATTCGTGATAAGGTATAAATATTGTACACCCTCTAGATGCCCTCCTAAAGACTTGAGCCTGCCTTATGTTATATGTAATCAAGATGGAGTCACCAAATTACAGTGAACACATCAGAAATAGTTGCGAAAACTTTTCGGTATGACTGAATCGACAGCATTAAGCTTCGCTCGCAAATATACAGTTTTTCCAGTATCTAAATCTAAATAGCCAAGCAACAACAAGTGCTAGTTTGACTGCTCTTAGTAGACTAAAGCGAGCTAGTTGTTAATTTCAAATACTATTCGTGATAAGGTATAAATATTGTACACCCTCTAGATGCCGTCCTAAAGACTTTACGCTGCCTTATGTTATACGTAAATCAAGATGGAGTCACCAAATTACAGTAAAGACATCAGAAATAATTGCGAATACTTTTCGGTATGACTGAATAGACAGTATTAAGCTTCACTGGCAAATAACAGTTTTTCCTAGATCTAAGTACTCAAGCTACAGAAAATGCCCGTTTGACTGCTCGTAGTAAACTAAACAGAGCTAGTTGTTAATTTCAAATACTGACCGTGATAAGCTGTAAATATTGTACACCGCCTAGATGCCCTCCTAAAGACTTGAGCCTGCCTTATGTTATATGTAAATCAAGATGGAGTCACCAAATTACAGTGAACACATCAGAAATAGTTGCGAATACTTTTCGGTATGACTGAATCGACAGCATTAAGCTTCGCTCGCAAATATACAGTTTTTCCAGTATCTAAATAGCCAAGCAACAACAAGTGCTAGTTTGACTGCTCTTAGTAGACTAAAGCGAGCTAGTTGTTAATTTCAAATACTATTCGTGATAAGGTATAAATATTGTACACCCTCTAGATGCCGTCCTAAAGACTTTACGCTGCCTTATGTTATACCGTAAATCAAGATGGAGTCACCAAATTACAGTAAAGACATCAGAAATAATTGCGAATACTTTTCGGTATGACTGAATAAACAGTATTAAGCTTCACTGGCAAATATACAGTTTTTTCCTAGATCTAAGTACTCAAGCTACAGAAAATGCCCGTTTGACTGCTCGTAGTAAACTAAACAGAGCTAGTTGTTAATTTCAAATACTGATCGTGATAAGCTGTAAATATTGTACACCGCCTAGATGCCCTCCTAAAGACTTGAGCCTGCCTTATGTTATATGTAAATCAAGATGGAGTCACCAAATTACAGTGAACACATCAGAAATAGTTGCGAATAGTTTTCGGTATGACTGAATAGACAGCATTAAGCTTCGTTCGCAAATATACAGTTTTTCCAGTATCTAAATAGCCAAGCAACAACAAGTGCTAGTTTGACTGCTCTTAGTAGACTAAAGAGAGCTAGTTGTTAATTTCAAATACTATTCGTGATAAGGTATAAATATTGTACACCCTCTAGATGCCGTCCTAAAGACTTTACGCTGCCTTATGTTATACGTAAATCAAGATGGAGTCACCAAATTACAGTAAAGACATCAGAAATAGTTGCGAATACTTTTCGGTATGACTGAATAGACAGTATTAAGCTTCACTGACAAATATACAGTTTTTCCTGGATCTTAATACTCAAGCTACAGCAAATGCCAGTTTGACTGCTCGTAGTAGACTAAACAGAGCTAGTTGTTAATTGCAAATACTGATCGTGATAAGCTGTAAATATTGTACACCCTCTAGATGCCCTCCTAAAGACTTGAGGCAGCCTTATGTTATATGTAAATCAAGATGGAGTCAGCAAATTATAGTGAACACATCAGAAATAGTTGCGAATACTTTTCGGTATGACTGAATAGACAGCATTAAGCTTCGCTCGCAAATATACAGTTTTTCCAGCATCTCAATACACAAGCTATAACAAATGCAAGTTTGATGTGCTTAGTAGACTAAAGATAGCTAGTTGTTAATTTTAAAATACTGTTCGTAATAAGCTATAAATATTGTACACCCTCTCGATGCCCTCCCGAAGACTTTAAGCTGCCATATGTTAAATGTAAATCAAGATAGAGTCGCCAAATTACATTAAACTCATCAGAAATAGTTGCGAATACTTTTCGGTATGACTGAATAGACAGAATGAAGCTTCGCTCGCAAATTACAGTTTTTCCAGTGTCTAAATAGACAAGCTACAACAAATACAAGTTTGACTGCCAGTAGCAGACTAAAGAGAGCTAGTTGTAAATTGCAAATACTGTTCGTGATAAGCTAAAAATATTATACACCCTCAAGATGCCCTCCTAAAGACTTTAGGCTGCGGTATGTTAAATCTAAATCAAGATCGAGTCGCAAAATTACAGTAAATACAACAGTAATAGTAGCGTATGCTTCTCGGTATGTCTGAATAGACAGTATTAAGTTTCTCTCGCAAACAAGGTTTTTCCGGAATCTAAATTCGCAAACAACAACCACTGCACGTTAGATTATTCTTAGTAGACTAAAACGAGCTAGTTGTTAACTACAAATTCCGTTCGTGATAAGCTATAAATATTATACACCCTCTAAATGCCCTCACAAAGACTTTAGGCTGCCTTATGTTATTATGTAAATTAAGATGGAGTCACCAAATTACAGTGAACACATCAGAAATAGTTGCGAATAGTTTTCGGTATGACTGAATAGACAGCATTAAGCTTCGTTCGCAAATATACAGTTTTTCCTGGATCTAAATACTCAAGCTACAGCAAATGCCAGTTTGACTGCTCGTAGTAGACTAAACAGAGCTAGTTGTTAATTGCAAATACTGTTCGTGATATGCTATAAATATTATACGACCTCTCGATGCCCTCCTAAAGACTTTAAGCTGCCTTATCTTATATGTAAATCAAGATGGAGTCACCAAATTACAGTAGACACATCTGAAATAGTTGCGAATACTTTTCGGTATGACTGAATAGACAGTATTATGCTTGGCTAGCAAATATACAGTTTTTCCAGTATCTAAATAGCCAAGCAACAACAAGTGCTAGTTTGACTGCCCTTAGTAGACTAAAGAGAGCTAGTTGTTAATTGCAAATACTATTCGTGATAAGCTATAAATATTATACACCCTCTAAATTCCCTCACAAAGACTTTAGGCTGCCTTATGTTATATGTAAATTAAGATGAAGTCACCAAATTACAGTGAACACATCAGAAATAGTTGCGAATAGTTTTCGGTTTGACTGAATAGACTGTATTAAGCTTCACTGACAAAATTTGCTTGCAGTCTCACAGACGGCGAGTTACCAGTTAAGGGTTAAGCTTCACTGGCAAATATACAGGTTTTCCTGGATCTAAATACCCAAGCTACAGCAAATGCAAGTTTGACTGCTCCTAGTAGACTAAAGAGAGCTAGTTGTTAATTTCAAATGCTTTTCGTGATAAGCTGTAAATATTGTACACCCTCTAGATGCCCTCCTAAAGAATTGAGCCTGCCTTATGTTATATGTAAATCAAGATGGAGTCACCAAATTACAGTAAAGACATCAGAAATAGTTGCGTATAGTTTTCGGTATGACTGAATAGACAGTATTAAGCTTCACTGACAAAATTTGCTTGCAGTCTCACAGACGGCACGTTACCAGTTAAGGGTTAAGCTTCACTGGCAAATATACAGTTTTTCCTGGATCTAAATACCCAAGCTACAGCAAATGCAAGTTTGACTGCTCCTAGTAGACCAAAGAGAGCTAGTTGTTAATTTCAAATACTTTTCGTGATAAGCTGTAAATATTGTACACCCTCTAGATGCCCTCCTAAAGAATTGAGCCTGCCTTATGTAATATGTAAATCAAGATGGAGTCACCAAATTACAGTGAACACATCAGAAATAGTTGCGAATACTTTTCGGTATGACTGAATAGACAGCATTAAGCTTCGCTCGCAAATATACAGTTTTTCCAGTATCTAAATAGACAAGCTACAACACATGCAAGTTTGACTGCCCTTAGTAGACTAAAGAGAGCTAGTTGTTAATTGAAAATACTATTCGTGATAAGCTATAAATATTATACACCCTCTAAATTCCCTCACAAAGACTTTAGGCTGCCTTATGTTATATGTAAATTAAGATGAAGTCACCAAATTACAGTGAACATATCAGAAATAGTTGCGAATAGTTTTCGGTATGACTGAATAGACAGCATTAAGCTTCGTTCGCAAATATACAGTTTTTCCAGTATCTAAATAGCCAAGCAACAACAAGTGCTAGTTTGACTGCTCTTAGTAGACTAAAGAGAGCTAGTTGTTAATGTCAAATACTATTCGTGATAAGGTATAAATATTGTACACCCTCTAGATGCCCTCCTAAAGACTTTACGCTGCCTTATGTTATACGTAAATCAAGATGGAGTCACCAAATTACAGTAAAGACATCAGAAATAGTTGCGAATACTTTTCGGTATGACTGAATAGACCGTATTAAGCTTCACTGGCAAATATACAGTTTTTCCAGTATCTAAATACCCAAGCTACAGCAAATGCAAGTTTGACTGCTCCTAGTAGACTAAAGAGAGCTAGTTGTTAATTTCAAATGCTTTTCGTGATAAGCTGTAAATATTGTACACCCTCTAGATGCCCTCCTAAAGAATTGAGCCTGCCTTATGTTATATGTAAATCAAGATGGAGTCACCAAATTACAGTAAAGACATCAGAAATAGTTGCGTATAGTTTTCGGTATGACTGAATAGACAGTATTAAGCTTCACTGACAAAATTTGCTTGCAGTCTCACAGACGGCACGTTACCAGTTAAGGGTTAAGCTTCACTGGCAAATATATAGTTTTTCCTGGATCTAAATACCCAAGCTACAGCAAATGCAAGTTTGCCTTATGTAATATGTAAATCAAGATGGAGTCACCAAATTACAGTGAACACATCAGAAATAGTTGCGAATACTTTTCGGTATGACTGAATAGACAGTATTATGCTTGGCTCGCAAATATACAGTTTTTCCAGTATCTAAATAGCCAAGCAACAACAAGTGCTAGTTTGACTGCTCTTAGTAGACTAGAGAGAGCTAGTTGTTAATTGCAAATACTATTGGTGATAAGCTATAAATATTATACACCCTCTAAATGCCCTCACAAAGACTTTAGGCTGCCTTATGTTATATGTAAATTAAGATGGAGTCACCAAATTGCAGTGAACACATCAGAAATAGTTGCGAATAGTTTTCGGTATGAGTGAATAGACAGCATTAAGCTTCGTTCACAAATATACAGTTTTTCCAGTATCTAAATAGCCAAGCAACAACAAGTGCTAGTTTGACTGCTCTTAGTAGACTAGAGAGAGCTAGTTGTTAATTGCAAATACTATTCGTGATAAGGTATAAATATTGTACACCCTCTAGATGCCCTCCTAAAGACTTGAGCCTGCCTTATGTTATATGTAAATCAAGATGGAGTCATCAAATTACAGTGAACACATCAGAAATAGTTGCGAAAACTTTTCGGTACGACTGAATCGACAGCATTAAGCTTCGCTCGCAAATATACAGTTTTTCCAGTATCTAAATAGCCAAGCAACAACAAGTGCTAGTTTGACTGCTCTTAGTAGACTAAAGCGAGCTAGTTGTTAATTTCAAATACTATTCGTGACTGAATAGACAGTATTAAGCTTCACTGGCAAATATACAGTTTTCCTGGATCTAAGTACTCAAGCTACAGAAAATGCCCGTTTGACTGCTCGTAGTAAACTAAACAGAGCTAGTTGTTAATTTCAAATACTGTTCGTGATATGCTATAAATATTATACGACCTCTAGATGCCCTCCTAAAGACTTGAGCCTGCCTTATGTTATATGTAAATCAAGATGGAGTCACCAAATTACAGTGAACACATCTGAAATAGTTGCGAATGCTTCTCGGTATGACTGAATAGACAGTATTAAGCTTCGCTCGCAAATATTCAGGTTTTCCAGTATCTAAATAGCCAAGCAACAACAAGTGCTAGTTTGACTGCTCTTAGTAGACTAAAGAGAGCTAGTTGTTAATGTCAAATACTGATCGTGATAAGCTGTAAATATTGTACACCCTCTAGATGCCCTCCTAAAGACTTGAGCCTGCCTTATGTTATATGTAAATCAAGATGGAGTCACCAAATTACAGTAAAGACATCAGAAATAGTTGCGAATAGTTTTCGGTATGACTGAATAGACAGTATTCAGCTTCACTAACAAAATTTGCTTGCAGTCTCACAGACGGCACGTTGCCAGTTAAGGGTTAAGCTTTACTGGCAAATATACAGTTTTTCCTGGATCTAAATACTCAAGCTACAGCAAATGCCAGTTTGACTGCTCGTAGTGGACTAAACAGAGCTAGTTGTTAATTGCAAATACTGTTCGTGATATGCTATAAATATTATACGACCTCTCGATGCCCTCCTAAAGACTTTCAGTTGCCTTATCTTATATGTAAATCAAGATGGAGTCACCAAATTACAGTAGACACATCTGAAATAGTTGCGAATACTTTTCGGTATGACTGAATAGACAGTATTATGCTTGGCTCGCAAATATACAGTTTTTCCAGTATCTAAATAGCCAAGCAACAACAAGTGCTAGTTTGACTGCTCTTAGTAGACTAGAGAGAGCTAGTTGTTAATTGCAAATACTATTCGTGATAAGCTATAAATATCATACACCCTCTAAATGCCCTCACAAAGACTTGAGCCTGCCTTATGTTATATGTAAATTAAGATGGAGTCAGCAAATTACAGTGAACACATCAGAAATAGTTGCGAATAGTTTTCGGTATGACTGAATAGACAGCATTAAGCTTCGTTCGCAACTATACAGTTTTTCCAGTATCTAAATAGCCAAGCAACAACAAGTGCTAGTTTGACTGCTCTTAGTAGACTAAAGAGAGCTAGTTGTTAATTTCAAATACTATTCGTGATAAGGTATACATATTGTACACCCTCTAGATGCCCTCCTAAAGACTTTACGCTGCCTTATGTTATACGTAAATCAAGATGGAGTCACCAAATTACAGTAAAGACATCAGAAATAGTTGCGAATACTTTTCGGTATGACTGAATAGACAGTATTAGCCCTTAACTGGTAACGTGAAATTTTGGAGCACAACTGGTAACGTGCAGTCTGTGAGACTGACACACCTTTGCAGCGAAAAAAATTATACTGTTTTAATTATTTCTTTAAATATATATATAGAGGTTTGTTAGGCATATTTTTGTTGGTAATAATTTTATTTAAAATAACCGAAAACTTAATGTAAAGAAAAAAATAAAATCATTTTCAACTTGAACACAAATTGGCAATGTACTTTTTACCAGACTAAGATAACAAAGGAAAACTTTTGATCAAAAGTAATTTTATTTATTTTACGGTTAATAATAAGTAAAACAATGCATTTGTAAAAAAAGACTTAAAGAAATATTGTAATTCACAGGGCCTGCCATGCCTACAAGTGGCAAAAAATTCTCACGTAAACCGTCACCTTTGAAGCGAAAAAAATTAAACTGTTTTAATTATTTTTTTAAATATATGTTAGCGTCCAGACGAATGCTAGCCTCGAGGCGGATTCTCAGTCTCAGCCCTTCGTCGCTGTCGATTTCATCACCCATGGGTCACCGGTGACATTAATTAGTCATAAACTGTCTGCAGCCGACTGCCCTTATGAAAGCAATATTGTATTATAAATTCGAATGCGTTGTGTGAGAAGGCAGATTCGACTCATAGGCCGGCAAAAGTGCCGGTGCAGAGAGCATTTGTATGACTTAAAGACGGTGTAATTCACTTATTAATAAAGCTGGTGTGATACTTTGTTTTAATTGACGCTTTAATTAATCATTTTCGCTAATATCAGAAGTGGGATTGGCTCGCGTTTAACATGAAAGTGAATTGTAATCGTGAAGGAATCAAGGGATGCTGTAACCGCTGGTTTTCGTTGTCTGCGAGAAGTGCCGGGCTCGGGCTGAATTTCGACCCCGAAGATGCGGACGCTAGTTGGTGCTGTGTTGAATTTCAACAGCTGGCCGAGAAATTTCGCTGGTCTTCCCGGGAACAGGTGGCTATAACCGAGAAAAGGTTTGATAGTTGGAGCCTAGAAGGAAGAGATTGGGATGCGTTTAAGCTAAGTACTTAACTTAAGAAATACTCGGATTGCTAATATTGCGAGGTTAAAAGGGGAATTTGGTTAATATGACGGAACTGGATAATTAAGTAAAGCTTTGTTTTTTTATCAAATTTAACGAAAGTAGAGCAGAACAAAAATGATAGAATCCGTCACCTTAGTAATGCACTAAAAGAGTTGGAACTTTAGCTTCAAGCAGTAGCTATTAAAGAACAAGTTGTTATATTCTTTAGAAAAAGCTTTTTTTGCGTTAAATGCGGACACGGCGTTACGTCCCGTTGGTTGGGCCAAAGAAAGGGTTACAAGGGTACTAGGACCAATGTAAGTGTGTTCGAGGAATTTTACAACTCCTTTTACGCATGTGTTAATTGAGAACATACTTGTGTATTGCTTAGTAGATTCCGGCGCGGATTGTTCCCTGATAACCGAGAAAATAGCTAATCAGGAATTAGGGTCGAGTAGTACTTTTACCGTGACGCGCACAATTTTGATTGTTTATTGTGAGGGTGTCACGCTGGAACTCGATTTTTATATCGTACCGAATTACGCTATATCTCACGATTGTGTGGTTTCTAATTCACCTGAGTTTGACATAGGATGTACTCTTCAGGGTGGCGAGCGTCAGTGCCTGTTAGATCTACTTGACGCACATTTGAAAATGTTCACAAATAGCAACAAAGTTCGTAGTGTAGCCTGCGGCGAAATGGCTATAAAGTTAACTTCTGACCGATTTGTTTCTTACCACCCATATCGCCTGTAGTAGAACGACAGCAAGTGCGAGAAATTATCAGTGAGCTACTCCAAAATAACATTATTCAAAAAAGCTCCTCTCCATTCGCTAGCCCCGTGCTGCTTGTTAAGAAAAAGATAGTACAAATCGCCTATGTGTTGATTTTCGTGCTCTGAATAAGATAACACTGTAAAAGATAGGTAGCCTTTACCTTTGATTGACGATCAGTTAGACCGTTTGGGCCAGGGACGATATTTTATCACTCTTGATATGGCGTCTGGGTTTTACCAGATACCCATTTCTCCTCAGTCAGTTCATAAAACGGGATTTGAATGCCATTAAGCATTTCCGAACTTATTTGTTAGGCCTTCACTTTACTATAATTCCTGACTGCAATTCCATCAAAGCCACCGCGAATAAAAGACATCTTTTGCCTCGTATTGCCCGCTGCGCTGGTGGGCTTACTTTCAAGATTTGTCTTTTACCTTGCAATATCGAAAAGGCAAAAGGCTGCCACATTCTGATTATCTGAGTAGGAATCTTGTAAAGGTGCATGTGGTTGATAGTCCGAATTTGATCGAGAACGTTCAAGCCAAAGATCCTGAATCCCAAAAACTCATAAAAGAGGTGGATGATGACACTACCGCGGCACACGATTATTCTGTGAAACATGGCATTCTTTATAGAATATTGGAAAGAATTCATTGCGTGTCTCTATACCTAAGGGAAATCGACTTAATATTTTAAAATGCCGTCGCAGCTTAATTTTGGTTTTCACGGCTAGCTGCTTTTGTGCGAAAATACCTTAAACATTGTCTTGTTTGTGTAAGTAGCGAGCCCTTATCCGGGAAAAGAATGGTTAGCTCCACCCCATTGATAAAACCCCAGTGCCCTTTCATACCATACATTGCGATATTGCCGGACCATTTCTTCCTGGTTCAGATGCTTTCCGCTACGTGTTTCTAATTATTGATGCGTTTACAAAATTCTTACAACTAATTCCGATTAAAATGTTGACGGCCAATGAAACACTTCGAGTTTATCGTACACATCTGTGCACTTTTGGAACACTTAGTTTGGTAATCACGGACCGAGCCTCCAATTTTCGTAGCGCGTCTTTATCGAACCTAGTTAAGGAATTGCATATTGAACACCAAATGGTCGTTACTGGTGCGCCGCGCGCGAATGGTCAAATTGAGCGGTACGTGCGTACGAGGGTAGACTTGCTAACTATAGAAAATTTAAGAAGTCAGAATGGACGAGCGCATTGCAAAAGGTGCAATTAACATTAAACACCACTGTCCAGAAAACCACTGGATTTTCCCCTCTTTATACCTGCTCCACCCACCCCCTCTTCTGTAACGGAGTATTATTTTTTATATTTTCGGTAAGTACTACCTAGTCACGAATGGTCCGTGTTTACTTAGTTGTTTGAAAGTTTGATTGATTGCTATTGTTTGCTTGATAAGTACTGCCAAAAAATTATTGCGACATTGCATGTGTTTGGTAGTAGGGTAACAAGCCACAGTATCCTCTGAGCATTGCGAAATGACAAGTCGAGTGTGAGACCACTGAGCATTTCGGAGTGACAAGGTTCGTGGCCTCTGAGTACCAAGTACAATGTTAAGAGAGGCATGTGCTTTTGTTTGATAGTAGGGTAACAAGCCATAGTACCCTCTGAGCACTGCCGAATGACAAGTCTAGTTAGAGACCTCTGAGCATCGCGGAGTGACAAGGTTGATGGCCTCTGAGTACCAAGTACTATAGTAGGAAACGCATGTGCTTTTGTTTGATAGTAGGGTAACAAGCCTATAGTACCCCCTGAGCATTGCAAAATGACAAGTCTAGTGAGAGACCGCTGAGCATTTCGGAATGACAAGGTTGATGGCCTCTGAGTACCAAGTAGCAGGGTAACAAGCCTAGAGTACCCTCTGAGCACTTCCGAATGACAAGTCTAGTTAGAGACCTCTGAGCATTGCGGAGTGACAAGGTTGAGGGCCTCTGAGTACCAAGTAGCAGGGTAACAAGCCTAGAGTACCCTCTGAGCACTTCCGAATGACAAGTCTAGCTAGAGACCTCTGAGCATTGCGGAGTGACAAGGTTGAGGGCCTCTGAGTACCAAGTAGCAGGTTAACAAGCCTATAGTACCCCCTGAGCATTGCGAAATGACAAGTCTAGTGAGAGACCGCTGAGCATTTCGGAATGACAAGGTTGATGGCCTCTGAGTACCAAGTAGCAGGGTAACAAGCCTAGAGTACCCTCTGAGCACTTCCGAATGACAAGTCTAGCTAGAGACCTCTGAGCATTGCGGAGTGACAAGGTTGAGGGCCTGAGTACCAAGTAGCAGGGTAACAAGCCTAAAGTACCCTCTGAGCACTGCCGAATGACAAGTCTAGGCAGAGACCTCTGAGCATTGCGGAGTGACAAGGTTGATGCCCTCTGAATACCAAGTATAATGTTGGAGACGTGTATGTTTTGGACATATGTTGACAGGGTAAATGTTTGATAGTTGAAAAACTGATGATTGTGATAACTGTGTCCTCTGAGCACTATGGTGACAAGACAAGTCAGTTCGACACGTGTGAATGATAAGTTCTGAAGTACCTGACATGAGTTACTAAGGTGTGTGTACGGCGAAGCACGAGCCGTACTATGTTATTTGTTTAGCAGATCTGGGTTTTTCGAGAGCGAAAAACAGTTCAGAATTGGCCGTGTTAGCGTCCAGACGAATGCCAGCCTCGAGGCGGATTCTCAGTCTCAGCCCTTCGTCGCTGTCGATTTCATCAACCATGGGTCACCGGTGACATTAATTAATAATAATAATAATAATAATAAATTTATTGGTCCTCTCGATCATACAATGATATAGGACAAGTCACAAAAAAGCTTACTTAAAATTGTAATGTAATAGTTAAGACGACGTAGAATTACATAAGTTAACAAATAAAAAAAACGTATATATAAAATGCTTACAATTAAAATTAAAACAATGTACAACTACCTAAATTTATCACAGGCTAAATACGAAAACTACATTACGTTTATTTCACTTTAATTTAGTTTAAAATTTCAATGTTAAAAACTCATCTAGCGTATAAAAGGCGTTGTTTTTGAGAATTAAAGTTAAATCTTTTTTAAATGTCTTGCTACTACATGTTTTAAGACTAACAGGTAGTATATTATAGAGTACCGTACCCATATACCAAGGACTGGATTTATATAATTGAAGGCGATGATTATGATGCTCTAAGTTAAGACTACCGTAACGAGTGCTATATTGATGGTGCTCGTTTAAAAATTTGAATTTACTAATATTCGACTTAACATACAGTAAAATTTCTAGTATGTAGATACTAATAAGAGTTAAGATACCCTGACTGATGAAACTGGTTTTGCATGACTCCCGTCTCTGTAAATTAAATATATTGCGAATGGCTCTCTTTTGTATAACAAACACCCGATTTAGATTGCTAGCATTACCCCAAAAAATTATACCGTATCTAAGAACTGACTCAAAGTTTGAATAATAAAAAGTTCTGCAAGTCTCGATATCACCAAAATGAGTAATTCTATTAAGAGCAAAGCAAGTACTTGATAATTTTTTACAGATAGCATTTATATGATCATTCCATTTCCATTAAATATTGTATTATAAATTCGAATGCGTTGTGTGAGAAGGCAGATTCGACTCATAGGCCGGCAAAAGTGCCGGTGCAGAGAGCATTTGTATGACTTAAAGACGGTGTAATTCACTTATTAATAAAGCTGGTGTGATACTTTGTTTTAATTGACGCTTTAATTAATCATTTTCGCTAATATATATATATACAGGGTGTTATTTAAGTACGTGGCCAAACTTCAAGAGGTAGTTCTTTGAGTGATTCTAAGACGAAAAGTTTATATAAACATAGGTCCGGTAATGCTTCGTTTTGAAGATACAGGGTGTCAAACTTTTTTAAAAAAATCATTTTTTCGTAAAAATTTTAATAATCCTTCAGCCAATTTTGTTGAAATTTGTCAGTGTTATTTATGGTAGAAAGGGGCTAATTTAGCCCTAACTAGATTAAAATTATTAAGTTCAGAGGCGTCCCGGGGGGCACCTTAACCAATATTTTTGACAAAAAAATGTGCGCCACTGACTTCTTTAGAACTTTTATATTCTTTTTCGCATTAAGTAGCTAAAAATACAACTTTTTTGTCTCTTTATTTTTTTTTCGTATCTTGCTCCGTTTTTGAGAAAAAAAATAAAAATCACATTATTGCATGTCCCTGAGACAACATAATAAAAAACTAAAACTACCAAACTATTAAAAACTGGGGTGTACCTGTTATTTTTTTTCCATATCAATAGTCTATTCTGGTCTTAGAAATTGTTATAACAATTAATGCTAGCTAAAAAATATTTTTTGTGTTTTATTATTTATTAAAAAATGTTTTTTTGCTGTCCATGGACATGCAATAGTAATTTTTTTTCTCGAAAACTGAGTAAGATACAAAAAAATAACGAGACAAAAAAGTTGTATTTTTAGCTGCTTAATGCAAAAAAAATATAAAAGTTCTAAAGAAGTCAGTGGCGCACACTTTTTTGTCAAAAATATTGGTTAAGGTGCCCCCCAGGACGCCACTGAACTTAATCATTTTAATCTAGTTAGGGCTAAATTAGCCCCTTTCTACCATAAATAACACTGACAAATTTCAACAAAATCGGCTGAAGGATTATTAAAATTTTTACGAAAAAATGATATTTTAAAAAAAGTTTGACACCCTGTATCTTGAAAACGAAGCATTACCGGACCTATGTTTATATAAACTTTTCGTCTTAGAATCACTGAAAGAATTACCTCTTGAAGTTTGGCCACGTACTTAAATAACACCCTGTATAGAGGTTTGTTAGGCATATATGTTTTAGTGATAGTTTTATTTAAAATAACCCAAAACTTAGTGTAAAGAAAAAATAATAAGATAATTTTCAACTTGAACACAAATTGGTAATGTACTTTTTACCAGACCAAGATAACAAAAAAAAACTTATTTTATTTATTTTACGATTAATAATAAGTAAAACAATGCATTTGTAAAAAAAAACTTAAAGAAATATTGTAATTCACAGGGCCTGCCATGAGTACCAATGAAAAAAAATTCTCACGTAAACCGTCACCTTTGAAGCGAAAAAAATTAAACTGTTTTAATTATTTTTTTAAATATATATATAGAGGTTTGTTAGGCATATATGTTTTAGTAATAATTGTATTTAAAATAACCCAAAACTTAATGTAAAGAAAAAATAATAAGATAATTTTCAACTTGAACACAAATTGGTAATGTACTTTTTACCAGACCAAGATAACAAAAAAAAACTTATTTTATTTATTTTACGATTAATAATAAGTAAAACAATGCATTTGTAAAAAAAAACTTAAAGAAATATTGTAATTCACAGGGCCTGCCATGCCTACCAATGGAAAAAAATTCTCACGTAAACCGTCACCTTTGAAGCGAAAAAAATTAAACTGTTTTAATTATTTTTTTAAATATATATATAGAGGTTTGTTAGGCATATATGTTTTAGTAATAATTGTATTTAAAACAACCCAAAACTTAATGTAAAGAAAAAATAATAAGATAATTTTCAACTTGAACACAAATTGGTAATGTACTTTTTACCAGACCAAGATAACAAAAAAAAACTTATTTTATTTCTTTTACGATTAATAATAAGTAAAACGATGCATTTGTAAAAAAAAACTTAAAGAAATATTGTAATTCACAGGGCCTGCCATGCCTACCAATGAAAAAAAATTCTCACGTAAACCGTAACGTGCCGTCTCACAGACTGTACTGAATTAAAAATAAAACACACCTCCAGCGTTAGTTACCCAAATTTACCAATAATTGTGCGATAGGTGGGGTACCAAGAGGAGAAAGATTAGATAAGATCATTTGCCGAAAAGCGGTACTCTTTTGCTGAAAATTTGAGATTAAAATTTGCCTGCAGTCTCACAGACGGCACGTTACCAGTTAAGGGTTAAGCTTCACTGGCAAATATACAGTTTTTCCTGGATCTAAATACTCAAGCTACAGCAAATGCCAGTTTGACTGCTCGTAGTAGACTAAACAGAGCTAGTTGTTAATTGCAAATACTGTTCGTGATATGCTATAAATATTATACGCCCTCTAGATGCCCTCCTAAAGACTTGAGCCTGCCTTATGTTATATGTAAATCAAGATGGAGTCACCAAATTACAGTGAACACATCAGAAATAGTTGCGAAAACTTTTCGGTATGACTGAATCGACAGCATTAAGCTTCGCTCGCAAATATACAGTTTTTCCAGTATCTAAATAGCCAAGCAACAACAAGTGCTAGTTTGACTGCTCTTAGTAGACTAGAGAGAGCTAGTTGTTAATTGCAAATACTATTCGTGATAAGGTATAAATATTGTACACCCTCTAGGTGCTCTCCTAAAGACTTGAGCCTGCCTTATGTTATATGTAAATCAAGATGGTGTCACCAAATTACAGTGAACACATCAGAAATAGTTGCGAAAACTTTTCGGTATGACTGAATCGACAGCATTAAGCTTCGCTCGCAAATATACAGTTTTTCCAGTATCTAAATAGCCAAGCAACAACAAGTGCTAGTTTGACTGCTCTTAGTAGACTAAAGCGAGCTAGTTGTTAATTTCAAATACTATTCGTGATAAGGTATAAATATTGTACACCCTCTAGATGCCGTCCTAAAGACTTTACGCTGCCTTATGTTATACGTAAATTAAGATGGAGTCACCAAATTATAGTAAAGACATCAGAAATAATTGCGAATACTTTTCGGTATGACTGAATAGACAGTATTAAGCTTCACTGGCAAATATACAGTTTTTCCTGGATCTAAATACTCAAGCTACAGAAAATGCCAGTTTGACTGCTCGTAGTAGACTAAACAGAGCTAGTTGTTAATTGCAAATACTGTTCGTGATATGCTATAAATATTATACGCCCTCTAGATGCCCTCCTAAAGACTTGAGCCTGCCTTATGTTATATGTAAATCAAGATGGAGTCACCAAATTACAGTGAACACATCAGAAATAGTTGCGAAAACATTTCGGTATGACTGAATCGACAGCATTAAGCTTCGCTCGCAAATATACAGTTTTTCCAGTATCTAAATAGCCAAGCAACAACAAGTGCTAGTTTGACTGCTCTTAGTAGACTAGAGAGAGCTAGTTGTTAATTGCAAATACTATTCCTGATAAGGTATAAATATTGTACACCCTCTAGATGCTCTCCTAAAGACTTGAGCCTGCCTTATGTTATATGTAAATCAAGATGGTGTCACCAAATTACAGTGAACACATCAGAAATAGTTGCGAAAACTTTTCGGTATGACTGAATCGACAGCATTAAGCTTCGCTCGCAAATATACAGTTTTTCCAGTATCTAAATAGCCAAGCAACAACAAGTGCTAGTTTGACTGCTCTTAGTAGACTAAAGCGAGCTAGTTGTTAATTTCAAATACTATTCGTGATAAGGTATAAATATTGTACACCCTCTAGATGCCGTCCTAAAGACTTTACGCTGCCTTATGTTATACGTAAATTAAGATGGAGTCACCAAATTACAGTAAAGACATCAGAAATAATTGCGAAGACTTTTCGGTATGACTGAATAGACAGTATTAAGCTTCACTGGCAAATATACAGTTTTTCCTGGATCTAAATACTCAAGCTACAGAAAATGCCAGTTTGACTGCTCGTAGTAAACTAAAAAGAGCTAGTTGTTAAAAATCAAATACTGATCGTGATAAGCTGTAAATATTGTACACCGCCTAGATGCCCTCCTAAAGACTTGAGCCTGCCTTATGTTATATGTAAATCGAGATGGAGTCACCAAATTACAGTGAACACATCAGAAATAGTTGCGAATACTTTTCGGTATGACTGAATCGACAGCATTAAGCTTCGCTCGCAAATATACAGTTTTTCCAGTATCTAAATAGCCAAGCAACAACAAGTGCTAGTTTGACTGCTCTTAGTAGACTAGAGAGAGCTAGTTGTTAATTGCAAATACTATTCGTGATAAGCTATAAATATTATACACCCTCTAAATGCCCTCACAAAGACTTTAGGCTGCCTTATGTTATATGTAAATTAAGATGGAGTCACCAAATTACAGTGAACACATCAGAAATAGTTGCGAATAGTTTTCGGTATGACTGAATAGACAGCATTAAGCTTCGTTCGCAAATATACAGTTTTTCCAGTATCTAAATAGCCAAGCAACAACTAGTGCTAGTTTGACTGCTCTTAGTAGACTAGAGAGAGCTAGTTGTTAATTGCAAATACTATTCGTGATAAGCTATAAATATTATACACCCTCTAAATGCCCTCACAAAGACTTTAGGCTGCCTTATGTTATATGTAAATTAAGATGGAGTCACCAAATTACAGTGAACACATCAGAAATAGTTGCGAATAGTTTTCGGTATGACTGAATAGACAGCATTAAGCTTCGTTCGCAAATATACAGTTTTTCCAGTATCTAAATAGCCAAGCAACAACAAGTGCTAGTTTGACTGCTCTTAGTAGACTAAAGAGAGCTAGTTGTTAATTTCAAATACTATTCGTGATAAGGTATAAATATTGTACACCCTCTAGATGCCGTCCTAAAGACTTTACGCTGCCTTATGTTATACGTAAATCAAGATGGAGTCACCAAATTACAGTAAAGACGTCAGAAATAGTTGCGAATACTTTTCGGTATGACTGAATAGACAGTATTAAGCTTCACTGACAAATATAAAGTTTTTCCTGGATCTTAATACTCAAGCTACAGCAAATGCCAGTTTGACTGCTCGTAGTAGACTAAACAGAGCTAGTTGTTAATTGCAAATACTGTTAGTGATATGCTATAAATATTATACGACCTCTAGATGTCCTCCTAAAGACTTGAGCCTGCCTTATGTTATATGTAAATCAAGATGGAGTCACCAAATTACAGTGAACACATCTGAAATAGTTGCGAATGCTTCTCGGTATGACTGAATAGACAGTATTAAGCTTCGCTCGCAAATATACAGGTTTTCCAGTATCTATATACCCAACCTACAACGAAGCACGTTTAACTGCGCTTAGTAGACCAAAGAGAGCTAGCTGTTAACCACAAATACCGTTCATGATAAGCTATAAATACAAGGTGCCCCAAAAAGCACTGGTAACTTTTCCGAATTGTCTCAACAGATGTCGCTTTATCCAAAATTACAGCGACCAAATACTTATAATTGAGTTGGTATCAACATCTGTTGAGACAATTCGGAAAAGTTACCACTCCTTTTTGGAGCACATGGTATTATACACCCTCTAGATGCCCTCACAAATACTTTAGGCTGCCTTATGTTATATTTAAATCAAGATGGAGTAACCAAATTACAGTAAACACATCAGAAATAGTTGCGAATGCTCTTCGGTATGACTGAATAGACAGTATTAAGTTTCGCTCGCAAACATACAGTTTTTCCAGTAACTAAATACCCAACTTACAACGAAACACGTTTGACTGCTCAAGGTAGACTAATGAGAGCTAGTTGTTAACTGCAAATACGATTCGTGATAAGCTATAAATATTATACAATCTCTAGATGCCCTCACAACGACTTTAGGCTGCCTTATGTTAAATGTAATTCAAGATGGAATCACCAATTTATAGTAAACACATCAGTAATAGCTGCGAAATCTTCTTGGTATGACTGAATAGAAAGTTTTAAGCTTCCCTCGCAAGAATGCAGGATTTCCAGTATCTAAATACCCAACCTACAACAAATGCACGTTTTACTGCTCTTAGTAGACTAAAAAGAGCTAGTTTTAATTGTAAATACAATTTCTGATAAAGTATAAATATTATACACCCTCTAGATGCAGTTCTAAAGACTTTAGGACGCCTAATGTTAGATTAAACCAAGATGAAGTCACCTAGTTACAGTAAACACATCAGCAATAGTTGGGAATGTTTCTGCGTATGACTAAATAGACAGTATTAAGCTTCGCTCGCAAACATCCAGTTTTTCCAGCTACAGCGAATGCACGTTTGACTGCCCGTAGTAGACTAAAGAGAGCTAGTTGTTAATTGCAAATACTGTTCGTGATAGGATATAAATATTATACACCCTCTAGATGCCCTCACAAAAACTTTAGATTGCCTTATGTTAAACCTAAATCAAGATGGAGTCGCCAAACTACAGTAAACACAACAGTAATAGATGCGCATGGTTCTCGGTATGTCTGAATAGACAGTATTAAGTTTCGCTCGCAAACATAAGGTTTTTTCAGTATCTAAATTCGCAAACAACAACCATTGCACGTTAGATTGCTCTTAGTAGACTAAAAGGAGCTAGTTGTTAACTACAAATACCGTTCGTGATAAGCTATAAATATTATTCACCCTATAGATACCCTCACAAAGACTTTAGGCTGCCTTATGTTATATAAAAATTAAAATGGAGTCACCAAATTACAGTAAACACATCAGTAATAGTTGCGAATGCTTCTCGGTATGACTGAATAGACAGTATTAAGCTTCGCTCGCAAACATACGGTTTTTCCAGTATCTAAATTCCCAAACAACAACCAATGCACGTTAGATGGTTTTCTGTACACTAAAAAGAGCTAGTTGTTAACTACCAATACCGTTCGTGATAAGCTATAAATATTATACAAACTCCAGTTGCCCTCACAAAGACTTTAAGCTGCCTTATGTTATATGAAAATCAAAATCGAGTCCCCAAATTATAGTAAACACATCAGCAATAGTTGCGAAGACTTCTCGGTATGACTGAATAGACAGTGTTAAGCTTTACTGGCAAATAAACAGTTTTTTCCATATCTAAATACCCAAGCTACTACAAATGCAAGTCTGACTGTTCTTAGTCGACTAAAGAGAGCTAGTTGTTAATTGCAAATACTGCTCGTGATAAGCTATAAATGTTATACGCCCTCTAGATGCCCTCCTAAAGACTTTAGGCTGCCTTATGTTAAATGTAAATCAAGATGGAGTCGTCAAATTACAGTGAACACAACAGTTGCGAATGCTGCTCGGTATGACTGAATAGACAGTATTAAGTATCACTCTCAAACATACGGTTTTTCCAGTATCTAAATACCCAACCTACAACGAATGCACGTTTGACTGCTCTTAGTAGACTAAAGGGAGCTAGTTCTTAATTGCAAAGACTGTTCATGATAAGCTATAAGTATTATAGAACCCCTAGATGCCCACCTAAAGACTTTAGGCTGCCTTATGTTATATGTAAATCAAGATGGAGTCACCAAATTACAGTAAACACATCAGTAATAGCTGCGAATGCTTCTTGGTATGACTGAATAGAAAGTATTAAGCTTTGCTCTCAAACATACAGTTTTTCCAGTATCTAAATACCCAATCTACAACGACTGCACGTTTGACTGCTCTCAGTAGACTAAAAAGAGTTAGTTGTTAACTGCAAATACCGTTCGTGATAAGCTATAAATATTATACACCCTCTAGATGCCCTCACAAAGACTTTAGGCTGCCTTATGTTAAATGTCAATCAAGATGGAGTCGCCAAATTACAGTAAACACAACAGTAATAGTTGCGAATGCTTCTCGGTGTGACTGAATAGACAGTATTACGCAAGCAAACATACAGATTTTCCAGTATCTAAATACCCAACCTACAACAACTGCACGTTTGACTGCGCTTAGTAGACTAAAGAGAGCTAGTTGTCAATTTCTAATACCGTTCGTGATAAGATATAAATATTATACACCCTCTAGATGCAATTCTATGGCCTTTAGGCTGCCCTATATTAAAATGAATCAAGACGAAGTCACCAAATTACAGTAAACAAATCAGTAAGAGTTGCAAATGCTTCTCAGCATGACTGAATACACAGTATAAAGTTCGCAAACATACAGATTTTCCAGTTTCTAAATACCCAACCTACAACAAATGCACGTTTGATTGCTCTTAGTAGACTAAGGAGAGCTAGTTGTTAATTGCAAGTATCGTTCGTGATTAGATATAAATATTATACACCCTCTAGATGCAATTCTAAGGCCTTTAGGCTGCCCTAAATTAAATATGAATCAAGATGTAGTCAGCAAATTACAGTAAACACAACAGTAATAGTTGCGAATGCTTCTCGGTGTGACTGAATAGACAGTATTACGCAAGCAAACATACAGATTTTCCAGTATCTAAATACCCAACCTACAACAACTGCACGTTTGACTGCGCTTAGTAGACTAAAGAGAGCTAGTTGTCAATTTCTAATACCGTTCGTGATAAGATATAAATATTATACACCCTCTAGATGCAATTCTATGGCCTTTAGGCTGCCCTATATTAAAATGAATCAAGACGAAGTCACCAAATTACAGTAAACAAATCAGTAAGAGTTGCAAATGCTTCTCAGCATGACTGAATACACAGTATAAAGTTCGCAAACATACAGATTTTCCAGTTTCTAAATACCCAACCTACAACAAATGCACGTTTGATTGCTCTTAGTAGACTAAGGAGAGCTAGTTGTTAATTGCAAGTATCGTTCGTGATTAGATATAAATATTATACACCCTCTAGATGCAATTCTAAGGCCTTTAGGCTGCCCTAAATTAAATATGAATCAAGATGTAGTCAGCAAATTTCAGTAAACACATCAGTAATAGTTGCGAATGCTTCTCCGTATGACTAAATAGACAGTATTAAGCTTGGCAAGCAATAATACAGTTTTTTCAGTGTCTAAATACCCAACCTACAACAAATGCACGTTTGACTGGTTTTAGTAGACTAAAAAAAGCTAGTTGATAATTGCAAATACCGTTCTTGGTAAGGTATAAATATTAAACACCCTCTAGATGCAGTTCTAAGGACTTTAGGATGCCTTATGTTAAATTAAATCAAGATGGAGTCACCTAATTACAGTAAACACATCACCAATAGTTGGGAATGCTTCTGCGTATGACTAAATAGACAGTATTAAGCTTCGCTCGCAAACATACAGTTTTTCCAGTATCTAATTTCCCAAACAACAACCAATGCAAGTTTGACTGGCCTTAGTAGATTAAAGAGAGCTAGTTGTTAACTACAAATACCGTTCGTGATAAGCTATAAATATTATACACCCTCTAGACGCCCTAACAAAGATTTTAGGCTGCCGTATGTTAAATGTAAATCAAGACAGAGTCACCAAATTACAGTAAACACATTCTCATTATGACTGAATAGACAGTATTAAGCTTCGCTCGCAAATATGCAGGTTTTCCAGCATCTAAACACCCATACAACAACGAATACACATTTGACTGTCCGTAGTAGACTAAAGAGAGCTTGTTGTTAATTGCAAACACTGTTCGTGTTGCCCTCACAAGGACTTTAGGCTACCTTATGTTATATAAAAATTAAAGTGGAGTCACCAAATTACAGCAAACACATCAGTAATTGTTGCGAATGCTATTCGTTATGACTGAGTAGACAGTATTAAGCATCGCTCGCTAACTTACAGTTTTTCCAATATCTGAATTCCCAAACAACGACCAATGCACGTTAGACTGCTCTTAGTAGACTAAAAAGAGCTAGTTGTTAACTACAAATATCGTTCGTGATAAGTTATAAATATTATACACCCTCTAGATGCCCTCACAAAGACTTTAGGCTCCCTTATGTTATTTATAAGTGAAGATGGAGTTACCAATTTACAGTAAACACATCAGTAATAGCTGCGAATGCTTCTTGGTATGACTGAATAGAAAGTATTTAGCTTCGCTGGCAAACATACAGGTTTTCCAGTATCTAAGTACCCAACCAACAACGAATGCACATTTGACTGCTCTTAGCAGACTAAAGAGAGCTAGTTGTTAATTGCAAATACTGTTCGTGATTAGCTATAAATATTATACACCCTCCCAAAGACTTTAGGCTGAATTATGTTATATTTAAATCAAGATGGAGTCACCAAATTACAGTAAACACATCAGAAATAGTTGCGAATGCTCTTCGGTATGACTGAATAGACAGTATTAAGCCTCGCTAGCAAACATACAGTTTTTCCAGTATCTGAATTCCCAAAGAACGACCAATACACGTTAGACTGAGCTTAGTAGACCAAAAACAGCTAGTTGCTTACTACAAATACCGTTCGTCGTAAGCTATAAATATTATACACCCTCTAGACGCCCTCCCAAAGACTTTAGGTTGCCTTATGTTATATTTAAATCAAGATGGAGTCACCAAATTGCAGTAAACACATCAGAAATAGTTGCGAATGCTCTTCGGTATGACTGAATAGACAGTATTAAGCTTCACTCGCAAACATACAGTTTTTCCAGTATCTGAATTCCCAAACAACAACACATTAAAGTTAGACTGCTCTTAGTCGACTCAAAAGAGCTAGTTGTTAACTACAAATACCGTTTGTGATAAGCTATAAATATTATACACCCTTTAGATGCCCTCCCAAAGACTTTAGGCTGCCTTATGTTATATTTAAATCAAGATGGAGTCACAAAATTACAGTAAACACATCAGAAATAGTTGCGACTGCTCTTCGGTATGACTGAATAGACAGTATTAAGCTTCACTCGCAAACATACAGCTTTTCGAGTATCTGAATTCCCAAACAACAACCAAATAAAGTTAGACTGCTCCTAGTAGACTAAAAGGAGCTAGTTGTTTACTACAAATATCGTTCGTGATAAGCTATAAATATTATACACCCTCTAGATGCCCTCAGAAAGACTTTAGGCTGCCTTATGTTATATATAAAACAAAATGGAGTCACCAAATTACAGTAAACACATCAGTAATAGTTGTGAATGCTTCTTCGTATGACTGATTAAAAAGTATTAAGCTTCGCTCGCAAACACTTAGTTTTTCCGGTATCTAAATACCCAACCTGCAACGATGCCCGTTTTACTGCTCTTATTAGATTAAAGAGAGCTAGATGTTAATTGCAAATACTGTTCGTGATAAGCCTTAAATATTATACACCCTCTAGATGCCCTCCCAAAGACTTTAGGCTGCCTTATGTAAAATGTAAATTAAAATGAGGTCACCAAATTACAGTAATCAAATCAGTAAGAGTTGCGAATGCTTCTCGGTATGACTGAATAGACAGTATTAAGTTTCGTTCTCAAACATACGTTTTTTACGGTATCTAAATACCCAACCTACAACGAATGCACGTTTGACTGCTCCTAGTAGATTAAAGAAAGCTAGTTGTTAACTACAAATAGCGTTCGTGATAAGCTATAAAGATTATACACCCTCTAGATGCAATGCTATGGCCTTTAGGCTGCCCTATATTAAATGTGAATCAAGACGGAGTCACCAAATTACAGTAAACAAATCAGTAAGAGTTGCAAGTGCTTCTCAGCATGACAGAATACACAGTATTAAGTTCGCAAACATACAGATTTTCCATTTCTAAATACCCAACCGACAACAAATGCACGTTTGATTGCTCTTAGTAGACTAAGGAGAACTAGTTGTTAATTGCAAATACCGTTCTTGGTAAGGTATAAATATTAAACACCCTCTAGATGCAATTCTAAGGCCTTTAGGCTGCCTTATATTAAGTATGAATCCAGCAAATTACAGTAAACACATCAGTAATAGTTGCGAAAACTTCTCCGTATGACTAAATAGACAGTATTAAGCTTGGCAAGCAATAATACAGTTTTTCCAGTATCTAAATACCCAACCCACAACAAATGCACGTTTTACTGCTCTTAGTAGTCTAAAAAGAGCTAGTTGTTAATTGCAAATACCGTTCTTGGTAAGGTATAAATATTAAACACCCTCTAGATGCAGTTCTAAGGACGGTAGGACGCCTTATGTTAAATTAAATCAAGATGGAGTCACCTAATTACAGTAAACACATCAGCAATAGTTGGGAATGCTTCTGCGTATGACTAAATAGACAGTATTAAGCTTCGCTCGCAAACATACAGTTTTTCCAGTATCTAAATTCCCAAACAACACCCAATGCAAGTTTGACTGGCCTTAGTAGACTAAAGAGAGCCAGTTGTTAACTACAAATACCGTTCGTGATAAGCTATAAATATTATACACCCTCTAGACGCCCTAACGAAGATTTTAGGCTGCCGTGTGTTAAATGTAAATCAAGACAGAGTCACCAAATTACAGTAAACACATCTGTAATAGTTGCAAATGCTTCTCATTATGACTGAATAGACAGTATTAAGCTTCGCTCGCAAATATGCAGGTTTTCCAGCATCTAAATACCCATACTACAACGAATGCACGTTTGACTGCTCTTAGTAGACTAAAGAGAGCTAGTTGTTAATTGCAAATACTGTTCGTGATAAGCTATAAATATTATACACCCTCTAGATGCCCTCCCAAAGACTTCAGGCTGCCTTATGTAAAATGTAAATCAAAATGAGGTCACCAAATTACAGTAATCAAATTACTAAGAGTTGCGAATGCTTCTCGATATGACTGAATAGACAGTATTAAGTTTCGCTCTCAAACATACGGTTTTTACGGTATGTAAATACGCAACCTACAACGAATGCACGTTTGACTGCTCTTAGTAGATTAAAGAGAGCTTGTTGTTAACTACAAATAGCGTTCGTGATAAGCTATAAGTATTATACGACCCCTAGATGCCCACCTAGAGACTTTAGGCTGCCTTATGTTATATGTAAATCAAGATGGAGTCACCAAATTACATTAAACACATCAGTAATAGTTGCGAATGCTTCTCGGTATGACTGAGTAGACAGTATTAAGTTTCGCTCGCAAACATACGGTTTTTCCAGTATCTAAGTACCCAACCTACAACGAATACACTTTTGACTGCTCTTAGTAGACTAAAGAGAGATAGTTGTTAATTGCAAATACCGTTCGTGATAAGCTATAATATTATACATATATATTGTTGTAGGTTGGGTATCTAGATACTGGAAAAACTGTACGTTTGCGAGCTAAACTTATTACTATCTATAAAGTATAAATATTATACACCCTCTAGGTGTAATTCTAAGGCGGTTAGGCTGTCCTATTTTAAATGTGAATCAGGATGGAGTCACCAAATTACAGTAGACACATCAGACACACAGTAATAGTTGCGAATGCTTCTCGGCATGACTGAATAGACAGTATTAAGTTTCTCTCACAAACATACGGTTTTTCCAGTATCTAAATACCTAACCTACAACAAATGCACGTTTGACTGCTCTTAGTGGACTAAACAGAGCTAGTTGTTAATTGCAAATACCGTTCGTGATAAGCTATAATATTATACACCCTCTAGATGCCCTTCTAAGGATTTTAGGCTGTCTTATGTTAAGTGTAAATCAAGATCGAGTCACCTAATTACAGTAAACACAAAAGTAATAATTGCGAATGCTTCTCGGTATAACTGAATAGACAGTATTAAGCTTCGGTCGCAAAAATTCAGTTTTCTCAGTATCTAAATACCCAACCTACAACAAATGCACGTTTGACTGCTCTTAGTGGACTAAAGAGAGCTAGTTGTTAATTGCAAATACCGTTCGTGATAAGCTATAATATTATACACCCTCTAGATGCCCTTCTAAGGATTTTAGGCTGTCTTATGTTAAGTGTAAATCAAGATCGAGTCACCTAATTACAGTAAACACAAAAGTAATAATTGCGAATGCTTCTCGGTATAACTGAATAGACAGTATTAAGCTTCGGTCGCAAAAATTCAGTTTTCTCAGTATCTAAATACCCAACCTACAACAAATGCACGTTTGACTGCTCTTAGTGGACTAAACAGAGCTAGTTGTTAATTGCAAATACCGTTCGTGATAAGCTATAATATTATACACCCTCTAGATGCCCTTCTAAGGATTTTAGGCTGTCTTATGTTAAGTGTAAATCAAGATCGAGTCACCTAATTACAGTAAACACAAAAGTAATAATTGCGAATGCTTCTCGGTATAACTGAATAGACAGTATTAAGCTTCGGTCGCAAAAATTCAGTTTTCTCAGTATCTAAATACCCAACCTACAACAAATGCACGTTTGACTGCTCTTAGTGGACTAAACAGAGCTAGTTGTTAATTGCAAATACCGTTCGTGATAAGCTATAATATTATACACCCTCTAGATGCCCTTCTAAGGATTTTAGGCTGTCTTATGTTAAGTGTAAATCAAGATCGAGTCACCAAATTACAGTAAACACAAAAGTAATAATTGCGAATGCTTCTCGGTATAACTGAATAGACAGTATTAAGCTTCGGTCGCAAAAATTCAGTTTTCTCAGTATCTAAATACCCAACCTACAACAAATGCACGTTTGACTGCTCTTAGTGGACTAAAGAGAGCTAGTTGTTAATTGCAAATACCGTTCGTGATAAGCTATAATATTATACACCCTCTAGATGCCCTTCTAAGGATTTTAGGCTGTCTTATGTTAAGTGTAAATCAAGATCGAGTCACCTAATTACAGTAAACACAAAAGTAATAATTGCGAATGCTTCTCGGTATAACTGAATAGACAGTATTAAGCTTCGGTCGCAAAAATTCAGTTTTCTCAGTATCTAAATACCCAACCTACAACAAATGCACGTTTGACTGCTCTTAGTGGACTAAACAGAGCTAGTTGTTAATTGCAAATACCGTTCGTGATAAGCTATAATATTATACATATATATTGTTGTAGGTTGGGTATCTAGATACTGGAAAAACTGTACGTTTGCGAGCTAAACTTATTACTATCTATAAAGTATAAATATTATACACCCTCTAGGTGTGATTCTAAGGCGGTTAGGCTGTCCTATTTTAAATGTGAATCAGGATGGAGTCACCAAATTACAGTAGACACATCAGACACACAGTAATAGTTGCGAATGCTTCTCGGCATGACTGAATAGACAGTATTAAGTTTCTCTCACAAACATACGGTTTTTCCAGTATCTAAATACCCAACCTACAACAAATGCACGTTTGACTGCTCTTAGTGGACTAAACAGAGCTAGTTGTTAATTGCAAATACCGTTCGTGATAAGCTATAATATTATACACCCTCTAGATGCCCTTCTAAGGATTTTAGGCTGTCTTATGTTAAGTGTAAATCAATGTCGAGTCACCTAATTACAGTAAACACAAAAGTAATAATTGCGAATGCTTCTCGGTATAACTGAATAGACAGTATTAAGCTTCGGTCGCAAAAATTCAGTTTTCTCAGTATCTAAATACCCAACCTACAACAAATGCACGTTTGACTGCTCTTAGTGGACTAAAGAGAGCTAGTTGTTAATTGCAAATACCGTTCGTGATAAGCTATAATATTATACACCCTCTAGATGCCCTTCTAAGGACTTTAGGCTACCTTATGTTAAATGTAAATCAAGTTGGAGTCACCAGATTACAGAAAACACAACAGTAGTGGTTGCGAATGCTTCTCGGTATGACTGAATAGACAGTATTAAGTTTCACTCGGAAACACGCAGTTTTTCCAGTATCTAAATATCCAACCTACAATAAATGCACGTTTGACTGCTATTAGTAGACTAAAGAGAGGTAGTTGTTAACTGCAAATGCCGTTTGTGATAAGCTATAAATTTTATAAACCCCTAGATGCCCTGTTAAGGAATTTAAGCTGCCTTATGTTAAGTGTAAATCAAGATGGAGTCACCTAATTGCAGTAACCACAACAGTAATAGTTGCGAATGCTTTTCGGTATGACTGAAATGACATTATTAAGCTTCGCTAGCAAACCTAAGTTTTTCCAGTATCTAAATACCCAACCTACAAGAAATGCACGCATGCCTGCTCTTAGTAGACTAAAGAGAGCTAGTTGTTAATTGCAAATACTGTTGATAAGCTATAACGATTATACACCCGCTGGATGCCCTCGTAAGGACTTTAGGCTGCCTTATGTTACCAAATTACAGTAAACACAACAGTAATAGTTGCGAATGCTTTTTGGTATGAATGAATAGACAGTATCAAATTTTGCGCACAAAAAGCAGTTTTTCCAGGATCTGATTAACCAACTTACAACAAATGCACGTTTCACTGCTCCTAAATGGCTAAATAGTTGATAATTGCAAATACCGTTCGTGATAAGATATAAATATTGTATAATCAAGATGGAGTCACCAAATTACAGTAAACGCAACAGTAATAATTACGAATGCTTCTCGGTATGACTGAATAGACAGTATTAAGTTTCGCTCGCAAACATACAGTTTTTCCAGGGCTGGAATATCCAACTTACAACAAATGCACGTTTGACTGTTACTAGTAGACAAAAGAGGGCTAGTTGTTAATTGCAAATGCCGTTCGGGGTAAGATATAAATATTATACTGACACCCTCTAGATGCCATTATAAGCAGTCTAGGCGTCCTTATGTTAAATGTAAGACAATATGGAGTCACTAAATTATAGTAAACGCAACAGTAATAGTTGCGAATGTTTCTCGGTATGAATGAATAGACAGTATCAAGTTCCCGGCACAAAGAAGCAGATTTTCCAGGATCTGAATAACCAACTTACAACAAATGCACGTTTGACTGCTCCTAGAAGACTTAATAGTGCTGGTCGTTAAGAGCAAGTATCACTCCGAATAAGTTATAAATATTATGTACCTTTTAGATGCCCTTCTAAGGATTTATTATTATTGCTTAAGTTAAATGTCAAACAAAATGTAGTTACCAAATTACAGTAAGCACAACAGTAATAGTTGCGAATGCTTCTTGGTATGACCAACAGGACAGTATTAGGCTACCTCAGGTTCAATGTAAAACAAGATGGAGTCATCAAATTACAGCTAACACAACAGTAATAGTTGCGAATGTTTCTCAGTATGACCAAATAGACAGTATTAAGTTTCGCTCGCAAACAAGCAGTGTTCCCAGGATCTGAATAACCAACCAAACAAATGCACGTCGGGCTGCTCCTAGAAGACTTAAGAGTGCTGTATGTTAAGAGCAAGTATCAGTCCGGATAAGTTACAAATATTATGTACGTTTTAGATTCCCTTCTATGGCTTTTGTATTCTTACTTTAGTTAAATGTAAAACAAGATGGAGTCACCAAATTACATTAAACACAACAGTAATAATTGCGAATGCTTCTCGGTATGACTGAACAGACAGTATTAAGTTTTCCAGGATCTGAATACACAACTTTCAACGAATACACGTTTGACTGCTCCTAGATGACTAAAGAGTGCTAGTTGTTGAGCGCAAATGTCGTTCGTAAAAATATATAGATTTTATACACCCTTTAGATGCCGGTATTAGGCCAAACATACAGTTTCTTCAGGATCGGAACACCCAACTTACAACAAATGTACGTTTGGCTGTCCCTAGCAGACTAAAGAGGGCAAGTTGTTAATAGCAAAAGCCGTTCGTGAAAAGATATAAATATTATACACCCTTTAGATACCGGTCTGAGGCCTTTAGACTTCCTTAAGTTAACTGTAACACAATATAGAGTCACCGAATTACAGTAAACACAACAGTAATAGATGCGAGTGCTTCTCGGTATTAATGTATAGACAGTATCAAGTTTCGGGCACAAACAGGCAGGTTTTCCAGGATCTGAATAACCAACTTAGAACAAATGCACGTTTGACTGCTCCTGGAAGAAAAAAAGAGTGTTAGTTGTTAATTGCAAGTTCCGTTTGTGAAAAGATATAAATATTATACACCCTATAGATGCCGGTCTCAGGCCTTTAGGCTTCCATGAGTTAAATGAAAACAAGATGGAGTCATCAAATTACGGTAAACGCAACAGTACTAGTTGCGAATGCTTCTCGATATGACTGAACAAACAGTATTAAGTTTCGCTCGCAAACATACAGTTTTCAAGAATCAGAATACGCAACTTAAATGTAAAACAAGATGGAATCACTAACTTAAAGTAAAAATTGATAGTATTAAGTTTTGCTCGCAAACAAGCAGTTGTTTACGATTTACATAACCAAAATACAAGAAATACACGCTCGACTTAAACCTAGAAGACCAACGAGTGGTAGTTGTTAATTGCAAGTACCACTCGTGATAAGATATAAATATTATACACCCTTTAGATGCCGTTCTAAGGCTTTAGTGCTTGCGTAACTTAAATGTAAAACTAGATGGAATTATCATGTTACAGTAAACACAAAGTAAGGGTTGCGAGCGCTTCGACATGAATGAAATGATATTATTAAGTTTCGCTCGCAAACAAGCAGTTTTTTTAGGATCTGCATAACCAAAATACAAGAGATGCACGCTCGTCCTGCACCTAGAAGACTAAAGAGTGCTAGCTGTTAATTGGAAGTACCACTCGTGATAAGATATAAATATTATACATCCTTTAGATGCCGTTCTAAGGCCCTTACGCTTGCGTAAGTTAAATGTAAAACAAGATGGAATCACCAAGTTACAGTAAACACAACAGCAAGGGTTGCGAACGCTTCTCGGTATGAAGGAATAGACAGTATTAAGTTTAGCTCGTAAACATACATTTTTCCAGGATCTGAATACACAACTTACAACGAATACACGTTTGACTGCTCCTAGATGACTAAAGAGTGCTAGTTGTTGAGTGCAAATACCGTTCGTAAAAATATATAGATTTTATACACCCTTTAGATGCCGGTCTTAGGCCTTTAGACTTCCTTAAGTTATATGTAAAAAAAGATGGAGTCAAAAAGTTAGAGTAAACACAACAGTAAGGGTTGCGGAAGCTTCTCGGTATGAATGAAATAATAGTATTAAATTTCGCTCGCAAACAAGCAGTCTTTTTAGGATCTCTATAACCAACATACAAGAAATGCACGTTCGTCTTTCAGCTAGAAGGCTAAGAAGTGGTAGTTGTTAATTGCAAGTAACACTCGTGATAAGATATAAATAGTATACACCCTTTAAATGCCCTTCTAAGGCTTTTATGCTTGAGTAAGTTAAATGTAAAACTAGATAGAGTCACCAAGTTACAGTAAACACAACAGTAAGGGTTGCAAACGCATCTCGGTATGAATGAAATGATAGTATTAAGTTTCGCAAACAAGCAGTTTTTTTAAGATCTGTATAACCAAAATACAAGAAATGCACGCTCGTCTCGCACCTAGAAACCTAAAGAGTGCTAGTTGTTAATTGCAAGTACCACTCGTAATCTATATATATAAAAATGAATCCCTATTTCCCTTGGTCACGCCATAACTTGAGAGCGGCTTTACCGATGAAAGAAAAATTAAGAAAATCCAAAGGAAAAGCTGGAAAATTGGAAAATATCGAAAGTGTGTTGTTTCTATTTGCAGTCACACCTGTGCTTAATGGTTTGAAGGGTTTTCCCCATAATGTCATAATCCGCATCAGGTAATCGAAGGCGGAAGAGCTAAGACACTAACAGCAATTTATGTAATTCCAAATGATTTACATAAGTCGTCGCAGTCGGTCAGTTAGACATTCAAATTTGGTTTGTGCACAAGTGATTGTGAAAACAATTCCGTGTCGTTTTATAGTGTCCGTTACAATGCCAAAGACACGACGAGCTAACATAGGTCGTCGAAGACAGTCAGCTGCGCGGGTATCTACTTTACGTGCGAACCGCAATGATGACCAGCGCGCTACGGATAATGAAAATAGTCTTATTAGCATGTTTTTAAAATGAAAGAAATCGAAAATTCCAATATCGGAAAAACGTTTGCTGAACCCGCTAATAGCAGGAAAATCAATGTTCGGACAGGACAACGTCTGTCGGGTTCGCTGCCCCTTAGGGGGTGAAATGGGGTAAATAAGCCTAAAAATCGATATGGGTGTCGTTATTGAGGTTTTTTGGGACATTGATTGCGAAAACGGCATTTATTTTTAAGTCCAAGACGATGGGCATGACATAAAATTAAAACTTTATAGTGGTTAAACAGGGTTTCAGAGACAAACTATTTTTGGACAGAACAACGTTTGCCGGGAGGCGACGGGACGGGACGAGACGGGACGAGACTGGACGAGACGGGAAGGGACGGGAAGGGACAGGGAGGGATGGGACGGGACGGGACGGGAAGGGATGGGATGGGATGGTAGGGGTGGAGGCGGGACGGGACGGGACGGGACGGGACGGTACGGGACGGAACGAGGACGAGGACGAGGACGGGGACGGGGATGGGGACGGGGACGGGGATAGATGGGATAAGATGGGATGGGATGACAGAAAATTTAGTCATTATTTAATACACAAATAATGAACCTCGTGCATACGAAGTCGCGGGTTACAGCTAGAAAATGGCATATATTTTTAAGTCCAAGACAATGGACATAATATAAAACTAAAACTCTATAGTGGTTAAACGGGGTTTCAGACACAAATAATTTTTGGGCAGAACAACGTTTGCCGGGCCAGCTAGTAAGGTATAAATATTATACACCCTTTAGATGCCCTTCGAAGGCTTTTATGCTTGCGTAAGTTAAATTTAAAGCAAGATGGAGTCAACAAGTTACAGTAAACACAACTGTAAGGGTTGCGGACGCTTCTCGGCATGAATGAAATTATAGTATTACGTTTCGCTCGCAAACCAGCAGGTTTTTTTAGGATCTGTATAACCAAACTACAAGAAATGCACGCTCGTGTTGCACCTAGAAAACTAAAAAGTGCTAGTTGTTAATTGCAAGTAACACTCGTGAAAAAATATAAATATTATACACCCTTTAAATGCCCTTCTAAAGCTTTTATATTTCCGTAAGTTAAATGTAAAACAAGATGGAGTCACCAAGTTACAGTAAACATAACAGTAAGGGTTGCGAACGCTTCTCGGCATGAATGAAAGGATAGTAGTAAGTTTCTCGCTCAAACAAGCAATTTTTCCAGGATCAGAATACCCAACTTACAACAAATGCATGTTTAACTACTCCTACAGTAAAGTGCTGGTTCGTGATACGATATAAATATTATACACCCTCTAGATGCCCTCCTAAGGACTTTAGGCCGCCTTATGTTAAATTAAATCAAGATGGAGTCACCTAATTACAATAAACACATCAGTAGTTGTTGCGAATGCTCCTCCGTATGACTGAATAGACAGCCGTTCTAAGGCTTCTATGCTTCCTTAGGTCAAATGTCAAGCAAGATGGAGTCACCAAATTACAGTAAACGCAAGAGTAAAAGTGGCGAATTCTTCTCGGTATGAATGACCATTCAGTATTAAGTTTCGCACGCAAACAAGCAGTTTTTTAGGATCTGAATACCCAACTCACGACAAATGCTGGTTGTTAATAAAAGCAAGTACCACTAGTGAATAGTGGAGATGGCAAATTTTAAGCATTTCACTCCCCAAAGAATTTAATACCGAATGACGTGTTGGCTAGCCCATTTAAAGCTGCATAAAAAGGCTGATGATATCACGGTTGCAACTAGACGAAAGGAAAAAACACCGATTTATTTGTTCGCTTAAGTTTATGGCGCAGTTAAGAAACGACAAAAGACATTAGAAAGGATATTAATGCTCCCATATATTTCGATAAGGGCGACTGGCGCGCATGGGTGAAAGCGCTAAGTAGACTTTTAGGGCCTGAGAGCGATGCGTGGGTTTTACTAGTGTTGCAAAACAATCGGGCGAGATTACGCCAATTTGCGTTTTTAAGTTAGCAAGATGTCATAAAGCAGCAATAACAAGCTTACATCTAGCAGCCCCAGTCTGCAAAGTTAGTTTAGCTAGTTATCAGAGAGGTACACAACGGCTGTGATGTGCTTGACGTTTGGCAGTCCTGGACGCGAGCCCCGCGTTCGGGTCTGCATATGAGTTCATATTGTACCGTTTACTCCGGCTTTCTCGTTGTGTAGTATTTAAGAAAAAGTTACCAGAAGCGCGTGAGTTTTCTTACCGAAAGACCGTCGTCTCACCTCCAAACGCCGTGCGCGGGTTAACCCAAAAGCTCCACCTTGCCCAAATGTAATGAGGGGAAGCATTAACCGAAGCAGTCATCGTAGTGCATGCATCCATGTTCTCACTTTTAAGGATTTGACACCGTATTACTTCTTACAAATCACCCCATTTGTTGTTAAAAATGTTCTTACTCACCGCAATGACCTAGCTAGCTTCAAATTCGATGGCCTTGGGTCGCAGATTTCTATCATCAGCTGAACTGCTGCAAGCTCTTTTAATAATAGTAAAAAACACAGGGCGCCAGAAATCACAGATTTCTAGAAATAAATAAAATTACAGCAACAATTAGGTTTATTTAATTAATAATTAATAGTTGCTCGCAACATCGTAATTAGGTCTGTAAATTGTTTATCACAAGGTTTAAATACAGTATATAATACAGTATATTATTAATACTGAAAATGCAGCACGCACAAAAAATATGCGAACCTGTTTTGGGCTCTTGGATTGAATGTGATCACAATTTAATGAAGGAGTAAGCTTACCACTGTCATATGTTTTAACCGTTATCTCGGTAATGATAGTAAAATGGCGTGAGGGCACTTTTTACAAAATTCTTAATACGTATTCATTTAGCAAAACTTTAAATTTGTAAATTGTAAATTTGGGAACAATTAATACATTATGTTTTAAATTTGTAAAGCATAGATTTATGAACAATTAATACATTACGTTTTAAATGTGTAAAGCGTAGATTTGTGAATAATTAATACATTACGTTTTGAATTTGTAAAGCGTAGTTTAAATTTCTAAATTGTAAATCGGAAGCGTCGTTACAATCGATTCAGCCAACAATTAATAGGCGGACGCGGTTATCAACAAAAGTTGAAACAAGACTAACCTAGGTGGTGATAAAAAACGTTGCCGGCAGGCACTGAATTGGCCAGGATTAGTTTAGCGTAAGCCGACAGCAATCTCAAACTCGTGGCCGAATTTGATAATGAAACGGACGTTCCTTGTACCATTTGGCAAGCTCAAGATGACATTCCAGAAAGGAGTTACAGGTCCAAGTTATTGATTAGGGTGTTAATTAGGAAACCCAAATAAAGAGTCGTCTAGAAACGGCATCAAAGAATGGCGTTTAAAAGTGACGTTGAAAAATTACGTCAAAGAGCTAATAAGAAACGGGAAATTACTAAAATGAATATTAAACAAGTAGCGTAGACATACCTGATTTTAGTCATCAGCTCACAAACGAAGTTAATTAATAATTGGTGCAGTAGCACGCGGGAATGCCTTCGTAGAAGCAAGTTACTTCAACCGAATGCAGAAATAGGATGCCCGAAAAACAACGGAATACCTGCTCGCTGGCGCAAAGCAATAACAAGTGAATTTCGGAAAAACCAAATCCAGCACTTTTGCCCGAACAAGATTTGATATCGTTTGAAATACAGCGAATTATAACTCAAGTGAAAATATACAGGCTGGCCCGGAAGTGACTAAATGGCGAAACAAATAGCCGGAGCTAAAGATTTGTTTCATATTGTCTGGTTACAATTCGCTAATTTTGGTGCTATAGTTCAAAGTGCTGCGACCAATTAAACAGTCAGTGGCGTTTTCTGAAAAATCGCTATATAACGACGTAACCTATTCATATGTTTTAGTTTTGTTCAAGTAGTAAGTAACCTATGCCTAATGTTTGACAGGAGTCATTAACTGTTATCTTTTGGCAACATGTGAACTATGACGTCATATAGATGTAGGAGTAACCTTTTACTTACCATTTAGTTTGTATTTATACATACTTATATTCAAATTCAATATAGCCAGGTTATATTAATATTTACTTTTCTTTTCAGGTGTCTGCATGCGACGTCTAACTGTATTTTTTTATTTCTGTAAGGAGTGTTAGCGGCCTGCAGGAAATTAATAACAAAGTAGTTTTCTGACTAGACGTCGCACACAGCTGTCACCAAGCCGATATACTGTTTCTTATTTCAGACTTCAAGGGAGCAGTCTTTAAAGAGACTTTTTAAGTCCCTGGCGCCCTTTTTCAGTGCCAATAATTAATTTAACAATACATTGCTGTAATTTGTCGAGTCGACCCTCCCTGCCGACGAGCAGCTGGCAAAACTCCTGTTACAGTAGTTAGGGCGAATTTTTACTTGTGTATCATCAAATTGCCTTTTTGAATTTAACACACAAATCGGCCGCTAGCGGATTTGCCGTTCAGTGTCGTTAATTCCCCTTTAGCCTGTAATAAATTATAACATCAGATTGTAAAGTAACAAGGGGATTTGTTTATAGTTTTATTAGCTACCTATTGGCATTTTTATTTCCAAGATAATATAGTATTTTCAAAATGTCTGGTCTGTTACGCTAAAATACATATTGTGTATTAATACCCTACATGCAAAAACCTGTAATTGCTAGATTGCGTGCGATTTAATAATTACAGAATTAGTTGTTCCAGACAAGTTAAATAAGTTACTCTTTTTATTAGCTGAGATAACTAAATAAAGAATGTACCTAGTCCATTATTCATTAATTCTGTGCATCAGAATTCAAAAATTTCAGTTGAAAGTTAATCTGATAAATTACTCTTAACCACAGGTAATAACATTATCAAGTGAGTCACCGTTTTTCAGAACCGCAGATTTCTACTAAGTCTGGAAATCGTGATAACCTTTAGTAGATACAAGCGTGATATGCTCCCAGTTTTGGAAATTCTACCAAATTAACGAGCTGTTTTAATAGACCACACGAAAATAATTCGAACTCCATTACGCTAATGACGTGCTAAATTACAAATTTCCAATTATCACCGTAGTACGCAAAAATAATTAACTTCAGTGGTCATCTCGTCGTCGCGTACTGATCGTGACAATTTCAAATTGATACGTGTAGAAACTTCTGTCTCGCTTTTTGCACTATAGGCGATGGAAGCAATTTTTGTAATTAATGCATAGAGCTTTTCCCACAAGGAAATCTAGGCAGAGTTACAGAGCACACATGTTTGGCAGGAAGCGACGGGGGTTGGTGACAGTGTGGGTGGTAGGTGATAGAATGTAATCCACGCGCAAGGTGTGGTTGCATGGATAATGTTAATGTTCATCACGCCAGTGTCTGGCTCGTACTTAGTGTCATCTAATAATACGAAAGTGTATAACGTGTTGTTGATCATTACCTTACTACGCGTTTGGGGGTGAGTAAAAGTATACATATTGACTGATTGTGCATGCGAAATATTTCCTAGAAGCTAAACGTTTTTAATTTGTAATTAACCCCACTTTGCTGCACTCTTATGCATAGTCAATGAAAGTCGTTCACCTTTCAGCGTTCTTATGAGCCAACCTCCTGATGACGGTGCGTCTCCAAAACAGCAAGCGGGTCCCAAACGTTCATGCACTCTGAATATCGTAACCCTGGAAATCACTAAGAGCAGAATGAAAGACTCAGAAGTAGGCGCCGATAAGAAAAACGCCAAGAAGCCGGAAGCGCTGAGCAAACGGAAGGAAACCATCGAGAGGGAAGGGAGCGTCAAGGAAGGTGAATCAAATCGGGGACTCAGCAGGCCACGCAAAGAAGCACCTGTAGGAATTCTTCGATTAGATAGTGCAGGAAAGCGGCGAAGCCCTTTAGATATACGTCTTTTAGCACAGGTAGGCGCTTTTTAAGGGTTCATCCATGATATAGAAGGACGTCTAGTACAATCATATTTATAGGAATCAATAGAAGCTTCTCTGAATTTAGACAAAGCAAATCTGGAAGCTAAATTAATTCCTGGTAAAATGAGTAAATATGAAAGTTATCACTCCCGTGTTGCTTTTTATTTAATAAGTGAATGGAATCACGCTCCAAATAAATTCCAGGCTTTCAAAGAATCTTGTGGTATGGGAGCATGCACGCCATTTCAGACATTAATAATCGTTCCTGCTCGGTACACGAGGGTGTGGTGCACCATTACGTTGCATTATGTTATCTGGCCCAATAAACCATTATGTACAAGAAAGGCGCGCAATTAAATCAGCGGAGTGGGCCATACTTTATGGAAATTAAATTCCCATAAAGGCCGCCAAAATCACATTACCTGGACGTATAATGAAAAAGACATCCGTGTTGAGCAGCTCTGACGCTCACATGATGGATGGCGCTGCAGGATGGAAGCCTTGCTTTGCCAAGCTTCCGATCATTAGCGAAACGTAGGCTTAATGTGTGTATAAACAGTTTATTTAGAGTCCTTAATTCCACACCCCGGCGCCCTGAACTAATTTTCAAATGGGGTCGCAATTAACGCCCTTCTTAAACATGAATTCGCTGATGAGGGTTATATCTATTAATATAATCTACTACTTGGATTAAGTGGGCTGGAACGTTGTTATTTGCTCTCTTGCTGCTAGGGTCGGCGAAAAGCGTCTTTCTAAAAAGCATTTTAACTTTTTAAATTTTATTAAAATGTATGACCTGATTTTCGTGTTATTTTTTTCATTGATTGAAACAATGATAGCTATCAGTTTTTTTTTAATAGTATGTATATGCAGCAAGTTTTATAAACGTCACCTTAGTCGCGATTGTTTAATAAAACGTGTGTCTAGAGGAGTTTATAAAATGAATTGCAGACCATATTTTATCTACGTTCGTAAATTCATCAACATCAAAAGTGAAGGTCGGCAACTGTTCACAACTAACTTCATTTTAGTCTCGGCTGTGGCAAATGAAACGAAAACGGAAGATAATTTCCGCCTTTGACTAATAACCCATTGTCAACTTCAGTACCTACATCAGGGTTATGCAGACGTGCTTAAAATACTGCTTACCCTCATTCATATAAGTATGATAAACGGTATTTTCGTTACGGCAGTAAAAAACATGTTAAGAATAAATCGCTTTGAATAAGATTCTATGGCTAATATTATCGTACAGCTACAAAAAACACTAAATCATCGATATAAGCGATATGGCATTTGGCTAAGAATGAAACTGCAAATTGTTATAGTCCACTTGACTAACAGGAACAGTATTCTAAAAGAATCTACAGCATAAAAAATAACAAAAAGGTCTATAAAAGTTATTCAGGGAAAACAATCTGAAATTCAAACGCAAAGATGGGTAATTCAAGAACAATTGGAGATTATTTAATATGAAATTTGAAATTCGTACTGCTAAGGCCGTAAAGGGCGATGAAGCTGTAATACATTTTTATGGCAGCGGTAGATCATTATCTTGCATCTCGCTTTTTTATTTACTTTACGCATAACAGCGTTACGATAAAATTACATTGCATACCTACTTTAAATTCAACCCTAGCAGCAGTCGTTTTCTTTCGTGTGTATCCTTTATCTCTTTCAGCCAATTTTTGTCGTAGGTCATTCACTCCGCGTGATTCAACTAAACGTGACTTGGTAGGTTACTGAACCTGGCGCCCTTATTGGTTAACTCATTATCGCTAGTACTAATTGGTGAATTAATTATGTACCTTTTCATGCCTATGACGCCAATCCGACATTCATTTAAATGTAAGTTAAGTTACGACTTTTCTATCGGGATTTCGTATTTAAGTTATATGTAATCTAAAAATAGATGGAACAAAATTGATACCCAACTGGTTTGGCGTTGGGGTTTCCAGAACTCTCGCTATAGTTCATCGAGGCCGCTAAATATGTAGCTTCTTCTTTTTGTTCTTGTTCTTTGTCTTCTCTCAGTGGTTCTACGTACCATCATTGAACCCACACCCCCTTCAGCGTCTCCATTCTTCTCTATCTGACACCATTTTTGGAATACTGATTATATCTCTTTGCCTGGTTTTATAAATGTTCATGTTTCACTTCCATTCATGTTCAATTAGATTTTTATACATATAAAATTATTGGTGAGCGGATAGCCCCGCGAGCAAATGCTCGCCTCTCAGGCGGCCGGCCCGGGTTCGAATCCCGGCGACTCTAGAGTTTAAAAATCGTACGCTCCCCGGCTACCACGATAATATCTGCGGTAGTCGTTAACCCCTAACAAGGGAACCCTTCCTCAGTTTCGACGGGCAAGGCTAGCCACCTACCCAGTTACCTTTAATCTTCTATTGCTTCCAAATATGTAAGGTCTCAGACAGCTTCAATAATATTACCTCCCATTGGCACGTTGTTTTAACTGTCGCTGAGCTTTCATTTCCATGCTTTCGTGTGATGAATTTATTGTAGCGAAGAAACCACCACGTGCAGCGTCCATAAATCGCCCTACGAAAGGCATACAAATGAATCCCTCCCAATAAAAGTGAAAACCTCGGGTAAAAAGTTGTACAGCCTAACCACCGGGTGTCTAAATTAAGACGTTACGCTACGTGCAGCAGAGTGTCTAACCTCATAAATTGAGTGATTAGCTTCCCGGCTAACAAATTATATCTATTACGCTATCTGCGAATTGCGGCAGATCTGGGTCCAAAACAACAGATAGTTGCCCAACCTTTTTGAACAATAAAAGACAGCAATGCAAGAAACAAAGCATTTCAGTTTAACCGCCCCTAGACAGAAGACGGGTAATAAAAAGGTGGCATAATACTTTGCCGAGGAGACAGCCTCTGCATAATAAGAGTAATGAAACTAAATATTGATGCACTGGCTTAGGAGACGGGACACACTAGGTGATTGTATTTTCGACAAGACGCAGGATCCGTCTGGCAGCCGGCAGGCCATAAACGACCCTGCACTGAGGCAACTGGAGGCTATATAAACCTGACGTGAAAGCGCCAGCATTCGATTTTGAGCAGTTCCTGCATTGAATTCAGTTCGGTTTTCTAGATTCAACAGGTTTACGACTGTCGGCAGTCTCGTATCTACAAATCGTGTGGCTCGGTCACTTGCAGCCGGTTCGTCAACTTAGCATTGGGAAATATCAGACTGCGTAATTGTTAGTGTTTAAAGTTATTATAATTGTGCTCTCTGTATGTATATTTGTAATACTTACTACATATACATATAGTGTGTGTTCGTTAATTAATTTTGTTTGAATAAATATTGTTCTTTTCCATAACGTGTATCATTTGTTAATACTCAGGGTTTTAGCATCATCACTGCTGGACACTACAGCATAAATATGTAACAATTGTAACGTTTCACCTTTCTGAATTTCATATTAGTCGGGATAATTAATTCTGGTCATTTACGACTTTATTAATTTCGCAAAGGCACAAACGTTTAATGATTTTCTACCTCGAAGTAGCTCAAGTTGGACAGATATGTCACTCAACTCAAATATATATAATCAGAAAAACACCAGATAAATACCATACATATATTTTAGACAACTATAATACAAATTAATCCGTAGTTTTAGAATTAACTGAATTGTATGTACATTATAAAAATAACAATTTCTTCTGAGGGGGGCCATATTTCGATACTTCTTGGTGAACTGAAACCCTTCTAGAACATGTGTACGGCAGACAGTTGCAACGGGGATGTACCAAGCGTCGCAGGTAATTGCGGAACGCGGCTGTCGTAGGCGAGCGACGGGCCGATTATAGGTTTTAGCCTGTAGAACAAATGTCCCAGCGGATGACCTCCAAGTCCCAGTATTGTTTAAGTTTACAGTAGGTACTGCAATCAAATGCATAAATCATGCATACTATACCTGTGCCTCAGGGTTGACATAGGGGGTTGATGCAGCTGGTGATCGTGCTTCAGGAAGACAATGCGCTGTTCCCGGTGTAAATACGCCGGGTAATTATTCTGCAAGTGAAATTTGCTTGATTTTTCGCCGGCAAATTGGTTTGACAGTTCAGACCTTGCGGGCAGGTGGATTCCCCAGGTTAGAGTTCAGGTGGCTGGTTTCGGTTTTAGGGCTGCAGGAAGGAGACGTAGAACGTATTTGGTAAGTTAATTGCCACAGTTAATGGCGGGGCGTACAACAATATTCATACAGATGCAGTTACTATTCGGATATTAACATTCTCGTGAATTATGGTCGTAGGGGCTTATAATGATCAGAAAATACGTTTAAGAGACAGAGAGACGCTATCACAATTTAAACGTATTGGTTGGGATTCTCGTGGATACGTTTAAAAAGCAGAGAGAAGCTACCACAATTTAAACGCCTAGGTCAGATCAGGCCCGGTCAGGTTCTGGCGGAGACGACGTTTAAGAGACAGAGGGACGCTGTCACAATTTAAACGTCTGGAGAGGATTTGAGATCAGGGAAGTCCAAAGACTCAAGTGATTTGTAGGGCCGAGAAACCTGCTTTTCTAGTTCTCGATCCACGTTATCAACACAGTCACCTCAGGCATCGTTAGGTGGGAAGATGCGCAGGGGTGGCGTCTTCGCGTCTATTGAGCATAGCGGGTACGAATTTGTTATCACTTGTTCGCGCACTGGTTAGATGCAACGTCTGATAACGCCTAAACGAGCAAAGCATGAATTATATATTGTTTAATGTTCATATTTAAATTTATGCTGATGTTGGCGTTACACAATAACTTTTTTGAAATAACGTATTCTTGCTGCCCACGGGCTTCAGAAATTTTATAAACTAAGCGATATGATCGACCAGTATATGTTGTCCACTTGTAGTTTTGTTTCTTCATTCGCTAACAATTCTTGCCATGCTCTTAATTATTTATAAGCTCTCTTTATGCTGGCAACGGTATCACTGTACACATTGATTAGTGTTCTTTTTAATTAGTAACCTGGAACTATAGTAACCATATGAACCCCCCTTCTTACAAGGTGTTAAACAGAAAATAGGAGGAGTATACGATCTCGGCACCTAACATTCACTTATTTAACGATTACGTGAACTTATACAGCTTTCTTATTTTTAAGTATTCTGGAGCTCTTAATGTTCTTTTTGTGTTATAAATAATTCTTCCTGGTTATCTTTATATATGATATTATCTTTCTCAATATCATCGTTGTTGACACCCTTGTTTTTATAGATAGAATGTATAAATATCTACTTCCTTATTTATGTTTTTGTTTATATCTGGATATTAAACGATGACTGAAATTTGGTAGAGATTCTGTTTAATACATTCTGAGAATTTCCAAGAAAAAAACTCTATTTCTCATTTTGACGTACTTTCTGTACTCATTTATTATTGCATTATGTACTTCTCTCATTAAGATAGGCTTTTTTCCAATTATTAGGTCTTTTGCTTCTATTATAAACTCAGGTGTAGTTAGTTAAAAGTGAATACTTATTACTCAAGAAGATCAAGAATTGAAGAGGCAGGGTACAAAATACTGCCTCGAAATTTATTTCAGAGAAGGTACTGCATTGAAAACCGCAGAGAACTGGAATCGAAACTTTCGAACTCTGAAATTAAACGTAGTGACCCTAGGACACTAGACGAAAGCATTACACCCACACTGTTCGGCTTTATATCTTTACTGGTCCTATGGCATGTTTTGTGTAGTTTACCTTCTTGGAATATGGGGTTGTTTTTTTTTTGTAGCAATTGCTATACATATAGCCGTCGAAATTTCAGATTCTAGAGATTCTATTATGATCTGCAACAGGTAGTGATTAATTTTATACAACCCTCTTAATTTTTCCAACTGACGTCTCGATCTTCGTTCATTTCACGCACAAAATCCGGCCTTATCGATCAACCATAGAATTTAACGTACTCTCGTACTCATTTGTGATCAGAGCTAGCGTTAACATTTTCTGCTGGTTATCTTTTGTCGAGCCTCGAAGGCAAGCGACGGTTTTAGCTTTGAAACTTTACGTTGTGTTCGTATGAATTCTTTTATATGAGTCGCCAAGGGCAAATACCTTTGGTAGAACCACCATTTAGTGGCTATTTTAAGCCTGCTCGAGATTGCCAAAATAACCAGAACAACCCGTAATATCATAGTTTTCAACTAGAAGCAAAAGAACGACTAGGCTGCTTTCCAGCTCAGGTGGAGTGGTTTTTTGAAATCCGATTTGTATCGACTAACGTCCGATTTCTTTCGCTGCTCCGTTAAGTGTTGGGTGACCAACTGCGTGAATCTTCTGATAAGTTTTTTTAGATATAGATGTTTCTTACATGTTGGTGTAGCCGCGCTGACGTGCGTCCCTGGACATCTTTATTTCCTTTCAGCCGGTTTCGTCGTAGCTTACTTGCTCCATTTGGTTCTACGGAGTTTACTATGGTGAGGTATTTGGAACCACTCGTATTTCATTTCATCGACGCTCATATTAATTAGTGGCTTTATTGTAATTCCTTAAATTTGAGTCACTCTCAGGCATATACATGAACTAGGCCATCCAAACAACTTCGTTGCGACGTTATTCACGGGAATCTTTCATTGTTGCACTTTCCCTAAGTTTTCAAACTTAGGGCATTTGTATCACTTTTGCCGATTTTTATTTATTAACATATTTGTAATGAGTTTTTGTTTCATATTTAGCTTCCCTAATATCAATAACTAAGAAAAGTAACAAATAAAAACAAAGAATAAGAAATGGTAGAAGTAAAATCACGCAATCCCAGGTCAGGTGTCAGTGTTTCTGCCGCGCAGGCAACCTTCTTCGTGGACCAACCTTGACTCAGGTCAGGCTAGACCTCGCAGCTTCAGCTGCAGACTTGTTTTGCATTTACGTTGGTAGTGTTAAACAACTGAATAACGTTCTAATTACCTTTCACTATCTGTGCTTGCAACATAATTATTTCCTGCATGTTAATTACCTCCCTCGGGTAGTTTAATGGCTCTTTGGATTTACAATTAAAACCGATGCTGTTGTTATATGTGTGCTTACGCAAGTGTTCGCCTAGTTTTGAGCTTCTGCCCATAAGGAAAGCTTAAGTGGTTTTTAATAAGGTATGTTGGTTAGTTGTGATCAGTCCAATATAATCCATTAATCACAACATGTAATACTGTAGGACATTTTCTTCCCTGTAACACTAAGATATAAACGGGCCAGCTTCGGCTATCCGCTGCTTATTTAACTAGTATTTTTGTATATTCAATTCTCAATTGTTACATTGTGTATGCTTGTGTTCTGTACAACATTATGTACCTGCATTCATGAGCGTATTAAATACCAAGCAGGTGGAGGCAAGGTGAGTTCTTGTACTAATTAAGCGCCTTGGACGTCTCCTTCTGAGTTAAGAAATGTCGCAATCACGCCCATTTTTAGGTTAGAGTAGTCGACTCAGTGGCACCTGACAAACCATTAATAAATGCATGACCTACCGAATTCACTTTTAAGGAGAAATACTTACGCGTTTAGAGTAAAACCCCGCCCATGTCCCACTGAATCTAACCGAATGCATTCTTTTTCACTTCTAGTGAATGCATTTTGAAGTGTAACAAATTGCTTTTTGATTAATTTAGAACTCAATGCTACTATAAAGAAATATTTTGAGGGATTTTAAAAAAACAAATCTTCTAAGGGATTTAACTGTAGAAAAACCGATAAATCAAGTGTGCGTATATTAAAAAAAGTTACATAGAAGACTGTTTTTATGCAATCAAGAGTTATAGATATTATAACCACAAAAAAATCACACCTCTCCAATATTTGCCAAAGCCCACCTTCCGCTTAACTGAGCTCCTGACTATTTCTAATTCTATATGTTTTCTTCGATAGCCATCAGATTACTTCAAAACAAGCATCTGTCTTTTCGACGTGGCATATAAAATATTGTTAAGGTATTGGTACAGGGGTTTCAAATCGGAATAATAAGGTTAAAAGAATACAGTATTAAAAATTACAAAGATGAATTTAGATATGAAATGGATATAAAAATTATTAAAATGTATTTGTTAAAAAAAGGAAAGGGAATTTAAAATTAAATTAAATGAAGCTACATAAGAAACAGTAGGATTTTAACATAATTTAATTTATCTGAAATGAAAAGAGGAATTGATGGCAAATACTTTTTCGAGATATACTATTTAACATACTGGGTATTAGACAAATATAATAAATCTTCTATAGTGTGTTGCACTGTGAAATAGATGCTAAATTAGATCACTAAGGAGATATTTATTGATTAGTATGTAAAAATTTGATACAAAAATATGTAATACAATTTGCAGCGGTTGAAATTATAAAAATAAACCCTTTATAAAAGTTTTCAAAAGCTATTTGGTGTATAAAAGGGTTATAAATTGAAATAAAATTGGCGTGGTGTAAAAATAAAAGTAAAATGTTAAAAGGATAAAAGGTGTGCAGACTATATGGATGAATATAAAGGATGTGGTGGGAACATCAAAGTAATACACTTATAATCTACAAAAGCAAATTTCTGGAAAGGGCTGCTGAACTGAGTTTATTGTCAACATACATTGCATCATCTGAATTGGATAACAAGGAATGGTTTTTACTGGAAGTGGTTTACATCGAGATCATTAGCAGAGTGAGTGTTTTATGAGGTGGATGGGAGATTTTACATCTGAAGAAGGTCTAATTCGACAAGCTTGTCATTGGAGTAACATCTTATAACTTACATCTAGTCGAGGTTCGTGATACCAGGTAGTGGGTGGCTTGAGAAGTTTGGTGGGACGACATTGATGGTGATTGCTGCTGGCACTGCTGCTAAAAAGGGTTGGTAGGTACCTTGTCGTGTTTTTGGGCAAGGAAGTATTTGAGGATCCTGGTGTGTTTTTGCTGGAGTTAGTTACTGGAAGTTGGGAGATCTTGGTGAGGTTTCTGGATGCATTGGGCTTGGTAGAGGAGAGTGTCGAGTCCAATAACAGGTAACAGAATACAACCATTAAACTTAATAGTGCAAACACAAAACAATATCTTACATGAACAGAAAGCATTAACCGGTGCCATGGCCGCATGTCAAGCTGATATTGCGTCAATTAATCAAAGCCTCAGTGCTTTCAAGGATAATTTAATAAAGTGTGAAAATGCAATCACAGATTTGCAATCTGAAAATGCTACTCTTAAGAGTAAGTTATCTGATGTTATGTCCGAATTAAATGACTCTCAGCAATATCACAGACGATCGCCAAATGTGTGGACTTTTCTTTAACGGTCGATATGATAGACGCTGTGCATAGGTTAAAGAAATACAGTGATAAGCATCCCAACCTAATTATCAAATTCGTAAGAAGATTCGACAGAAACGAACTCTTATTACAAAAATTTAAAATAAAAAAAGGAATTCCTTTATCAGATATAAAGCTATCAATGGAGGGCAGAATCTACATCAGGGAATCGTTAACCAGTGCCAACAAGAAACTATTCGCAGCTGCATTAGAGTGCAAAAAGAAGTTGGGATATAAATATTTGTGGACGCGTTATGGTAATATTTTTCTCCGCGAATCTGATGGCAGGGGTGTAATTCCCGTTAAGTGTTTGAGCGATGTCGATAGGCTTAAGTAACAATGTAATAACATCGAATATTATTAATTTAACAATGTAATAACATCGAATATTATTTATTTACGGTATATAGTTTGTTGATGTTTAGATCTGCATTTAACTGTCTGCTTTAAATAGTTGTAATTTGTGTAATTTTTCTTTCTTTTTTGGTGAGACGAGTACCTCACATGGCACTCCTCACATTAATTTGTGTTCATATTTTTTTTATTGTCATTTTGTTTTTTTTTAACTGTTTTCACTTCTGTTGATGATTTTAAGTTTGAACAGATATACAGGGTCCGGCAACTGGTATCACCTATTTTCCAACACCTGCCCTAAGGATAAAAAGTAATGGATTGAAACAAATTTGAGAAGAATATCAACTTCATAATGTGCAATTTTAGTTTTGTAAAAATTACTTCATTTAAATGGCCTCCCTGAGCCTCGATGCAGTACTGTAATCTTTGTCTAACGTTTTGCATCACTCTTCTCAACAATTCTGGTCCAATACTCTCTATTTCTTCTGCAATACGCATTTTAAGGTCTTGTATTGTTTAAGGACGCTTCTCGTAGACCTTTTGCTTCAGATATCCCCACAAAAAGAAATCAGGAGCCGTCAAATCGAGGGAATTGGATCGCCACGTTATGTTACCAAACCTCGAAATTAACTGTGTTCACAACTGATTGACTTCGTATAAAGCTTTTAACCAGGAATGCGCGTTGATTAATTGGAAAATTATCCATGATCTATTAAATTGCATAAATTAACGCACACAAATCTGTGAACAGAATTGTCAATAACGAAACAATGTTTTCGTAACAGCCTACTAAAAATAGGTGATACCAGTTGCCGGACCCTGTACATAATATATATAATCAGAAGTAATACTATAAGTACTTCGATATTATCGGGTTATATGTCGATAACTTGTTGCACAATAATAAAAGAGTGTCAGTTTGACAGGTTAAATAGTCCGACCGCGTCAGCGGGAGGACTATTCTGTCAAACTGACACGATTTGTTATTGTGCAGGAAGTTTGAGACGTATAACTTGTTTGAAGTACGCATTGTATTCGATTTGATTATTTTTTGAGTACATTTTAATATTAGGATCAAATAAATATTTTATTGGCAGTTCGATTTGCTTGCATTAACCTAGCTAAAAGTCATCTCCATGAAAACAACATCAAGTTGACAAAAGTTATGTATTGCGTTGCCTAGTGAAGTTACTCTAGTATAATCGATTTTGTATAATCGAAATTATACAAGATAACTTAACTAAATCCAGCCTTCTGATTGGCTGAGATCACTACGAAAAAAATAATCATTTCTATTCTGTGTTTGTTGTGTAGTTTCTGTGGCAACAACTAGATTCCAAATAAGACGTATACTCAGTATTAACTTTCTAGCATTAAATTATGAAATATAAGAGTTTCGATATATATTTTCAAAATGTTAGGGGTCTTAGAACAAAAACAAATATATTCTTAAATAATCTGTTAGCGGAAAATTTTGACTGCATTGTATTAAACGAAACTGGTCTTGATTCTGATGTATACAGCTCTGAATTATTTGATCAACGCTATAATGTTTTCAGATGTGATCGTAATAAATTACTTACTGGAAAAGATAAAGGAGGAGGTGTGCTAATTGCTATCAAAACTCGCTAATTCTGAAGTTATTTCAGTAAATAAATATCCTGAAGCTTTGGCAATAAAGGTAAGCATTTGTTGCAAATTGTTTATTATTAGCTCAGCCTATATCGCGCCTAGATCGCCTTTAATTCAATATATCGAATATTTTAATATGATTGAAAATATCCATAACATTTTTGATTATGAAATTGTAATTATGGGGGATTTTAATATTCCATACATGACTGGTGCGGCCTATGATCTTGCAGGTGGTACACCGATATCAAAGAATTTACAAAAAATTTTAAATCTTTTTAACTTAAAGTTACTTAATAATATTCAAAACAGAGATGGCAACATTTTAGATTTAGTAATGGGGTCGCTAGATGTAAATATTGTTGACCACATTGATAGCCTAGTTCCAATTGATATTTTTCATCCTGCTTTACACATAACAATTAGTTTAGTAAACAATTCAGAAAGTCTACACCAAAAGAAATTAACCAATCAGTATAATTACAGAAAAGCAAATTTTGATCTTTTATATAATTCGCTCCTGAATTCAGACTGGGATATTATTGATACATTCGCAGATACTAATACTGCTACAGATGCTTTTTATAATATTTTCTACACAATATTAGATGATTGTGTTCCTAAAATAAAATTTTCTGATAAAAAAAATAAATATCCATTGTGGTTCACTAAAGAAATAATTTCATATATTAAATTAAAACATTTTCATCATAAGCGTAAAAATTCATTTGAACATCACCTGAAAGAGTTTAAGCAATCAGAAAAGATATTAAGCAAAAAATTATACAGGCTTGCACTGTCTACTTAAATAGTGTTGAGAATAGTATTTGTAGCAATATTAACGAATTTTGGAATTATGTTAATAACAACAAAAAACATAATTTAACTATAGATACTTACTACTTTCATGATCGGGCTGCTACTACTAAACAAGAAACAGCAGATAGTTTTGCACAGTATTTTAGTTCTGTATACGCAGATGAATCACATTATGACCTAAATAAAATTATCGATGAGGGTGCACTGTTGAACGTGGATATTCTTGCAGTTGCTGAATTTTCAGTAGAGGAAGTTGCCGCAGCTTTGAAGCAGCTGAAACCTAAAAAATCCTCTGGTCCTGATGGTATTCCCCATTACATATTTAAAGCATGTTGGGAAATACTTCAATATCCACTAACTATCTTGTTTAATAAATGTTTAAAAACAACCACGTTTCCTGACAAATTCAAATTAGCTAAAGTAACTCCTATACATAAAACTGGAAATAAAGCACATGTAGAAAATTATAGACCTATATCAATTTTATCTGTCCCAGCTTTTTCATCATGTTAAGAATAAAATTATACCCCAACAGCATGGCTTTTTTGAAAGTAGATCGGTTAATACTAATTTAGTTTTGTTTACAGATTTTGTAACTAGAGTTTTGGATACAGGGGGACAGGTAGATACACTGTATACGAACTTTGCCAAGGTTTTTGACAAAGTCAATCATGATATCCTACTTAAAAATTATTTGATTTTGGAATTTCTAATAATTTACTCTATTTGTTTAAATCTTATGTAGAAGATCGATATCAATTTGTTAACTTTTTGGGTTTTAATTCAGATCTTTATTTAACCACATCGGGAGTACCACAGGGAAGTAATTTGGGACCACTACTTTTTCTAGTTTTTATAAACGACTTACATGCTTGCTTACAATTTTCTCATGGATTGCTATTTGCAGACGACTTTAAAATTTTCAAAGAAATCAACAATTCTGTTGACACTGCTTGACCGACTGGAGCAACGAAAATAAATTATACTTTAATAACACCAAATGTAAGTACATGATATACACACTGAACAAATCTGTGATTCATTCCGGGTATAATATGAATAAGGTGAATTTGACTAGAGAGTTCCAAATCAAAGATTTAGGAGTTATCTTTGTTCCAACACTTAGTTCGGATTTACACATTGATTCAGCAGTAAATGCATCGTTGAGAAATTTAGGTTTCTTAGTGAGATGCACATTTAATTTTAGAAATACTAAGCCTATTGTGGTACTTTACAATTTTCTTGTGCGTCCTAAACTTGAATACGGATCAGTTGTTTGGAACTCTCAAGTGAAAAAATATCAAAATAAAATAGAAACTGTACAAAATAAGTTTATGAAATTTTTATACTTTAAAAGCACCACTCTTATCCAGACAATAACTCATTTCAGCATATTCGAAAGATTTCAATTATTTAAATTTACCACCGCTGTGAAATAACTAACATCTTATTTGTTTATAAACTTATCAATAAAAGTCTTCCTTCCCCTTGTGGGTTTATACGTCCCAGCATACAGAACAAGGCCGCGTGGTGCGCTGTATGTTCCGCCTTCTCGTACCAACTTAAGACAAAATTCGCCTATTGTAAGAATACTCACTGGTATCAATAGTGTACTTTCAGATCAAGATATTAATATATTTGACACACTCTACACGTCCTTTAAAAACAAATTACAAAATTGTACGCTAAAAGATATTTACGCTAACATAATTCTGATCCCTATCAATGTCTTGATGAGGTTTTGCTTGGGATTTGGTTGTCTTTTGCAAATGCTACAGTTGCCTACACGTTATTTTATTTTGATTTCATTTATTTATGTATAATATGTACTACTGTAAATGCCATTTTATTTTATATTATATGTGGGAATGCTGATAAATGTAACTGGGCTTGTCCCGTTTTTGTCAGTCTATTAAATAAATAGAAAGAAATAAAAAGAAAATATAGATAGAGTGAAGTGAGGTAATTTTAATTAGGGTAGGTACGGAGTACTTACCATTTGGTATTGTTGAATGACAAAAATGTAACAAGAAAGTATTTGTAATTAATTTTGCAAAAAGCTAATTTGAAGTGTTACGTGACACACGTAAGAGTTGTCATAAAATAAGAAAATCAAAGTTCAGAATAGTTGTAGTCTAGATTATAAAGAATCCGACCTGTGTTTCAGTCAAGTGTTTTCTACCGAAGCTAGCGGTTTAATAATACTGATCATCCATAATTAAAAAAAGCCAATGAGTTAATTAAAATTCAATTTTTCAAAAAATTGATTGAGGATAAACTATAGTATGGTTTAAGTCAATTATAACGTAACAAAGACGTTGCAACGTGCTAGAGTCACCTTAACAATATAGATTTAATCATAGTAGCTTTGCTGCGACTTCATCGGTGTCGCTTATACGACTATATGATCCCTTATTAAAATCCCAATAACTCCATAATGACGTACTAAAACTCTCAAGCGCTCTTTACAACTCTTCACGGCATAAAATTCCCAATTTTCCATTATAATTAAATATAAAACCGCAAGGCCGCAACACAAAGGAAGAAAATTGGTGCAATGCACTTTACGATGCAATTTATGCACGTGCGGTCTCAGATGGAGTTCTAGCAAATTAAGTTATGAGCTTTTGATTGGTTTGTTTGCCTTGCGTGATACGGTTATTGACAATACAATTTGTAGACTCTAATTAATAATAGAGTAAACGACAAGCGCGTTTTTATTAGGACGTCATTTTTCTGGGACACAATATTTTGGAACTTCATCATGAACTTTGTAAACAGTCACATAGCACAATTTTCCAATTTCTGTTTTAATTAATTTCGGAGTGACTAGTAGCTACTAAATCAAGTAATCAACTAATGACGGCCTAAAAGTTCAGTAGGCCTTCAAAGCAGCATGCGGCCATAAACCGCAACCAAAATTACCAATCATGCAAATACCGCCCTAAAAATGATGCAACAAAAATCTCAACCATAAAAGACCGAATCGCGTGGTTGATGTGAGAAATAGCGCTCTTACTAGAATTAACAAAACCACCTAAAATACTAATGAGTAGAAAGAAGTGCATATCTACAGGTGGGATCTACCTTTCCCTATCCCAACCCTCGTGCCATGCAAGGAGAAAAGGAGAACAGCTGGCGGACTGAAAAATCACGACAGCGACGATGGGCCGAGAAGGTGTGGTCGAATTGACTAAATGCGTGCTCCGAAGGTTTTCCAGGAGTTTTCCGATTAAATTATAACCCTTTTCATTTTCACCCCGCTTCACTAATTTATCTCAGATCGAATCGCTACCGACTACAAGCATTTGTAACTTGTTCTCTGATAAGAGCACTGCGTCGCGAACTCGGTTCGACCATTCGGAAAGTTTGTTACTTGAAGTGAATAGGCGGCGAATTCGGGAAATCCCCCGATTTATTGAAACGCCTGGAACATTGGGCGCAAAGCATTTGCTTAGCCGGCTTAGTTGTTTGTTCGCCAGACTTTGTTTCTGTGTTTTCCTGTCGAGTCTGTGAACTGTGTCAAGTGGCAAAGTACTTCGAATTGAGGGAACCATACGGTTTCCTCTACTGATCTCCAGTTTCAGCTGCTGATGCCCGATTATTTGTTGTATTGGAAAAGTTTTCAACCGGGAAACAAAACTTATGGCTAGAAAATCAGAAGCAGGCAGGATAAATAGTAAACAATTTTTTAAATGTCTTAAGATTTGTTTTAAACGCTTAAGAGTGCATATAAAATGTCTAAACAACCTATACGGGTATATAAATATATAGGGTGGCCACAATAACCGAAGAGTTTCCATATATCAATAAAAGCTAAGAAAATTTACACTTTTGTTACTGTAGCATATTTAATACAGTTACATCATTGTGATAATTTTTTTTATGTCTCCAAATTTTTGTACAATCTGTCTGTGAGTACAGACATTAAATACATCTTATATAAAATACTTAAACTATTTATTAAATAACTAAGGTATGACTTGAAGAGAAATGCTCCTGTGAGCACAGTCAGAAGTTAATTTTAGTATGTGTAATATAATACAGTATTGATATTAATATTTAATTAAAAATGATAGCAATTTAGATGAAGAGGGATGGGAGGTCTGTAGGTTTGAACCTTTTCAGTCTTCTTCGCTCTTCTTCATCATCAAAGAGCGTGTTTGCCAGTTGATTAGGATGTGTTATCATTTTGTTTACATGTTTGGCACGGATAGTTGTGATTTCTTGCCCAGGTCTGTGTGTATAATTGCATTGGAAACATACCAAGATGCATTTACTATAGCTCGTAGGACTTTATTCTGAAATCTTTGGATGATTTCTACATTTCATTTACTTGCAGTGCCCAGAGTGGGATTCCATATTTCCAGATTGGTTGTAAGATAGTTTTATATAGTATATAGTAATAATTTGTTGTCAGTCGTTAGTACGGACTTTCTACCCAGGAGCCAATACATTTGACTGAATTTCTTCCCTAGTAGTTTTCTTTTGTTTAAGATGTGTGTGCGCCATGTTAGTCTTCTGTCTAAGTGGAAACCGAGATATTTTATGTTATCCGTTTGCGGTATGAGAGTTCCGTTTAACGTTACACCTGGACAGTTTCCACGCTTCAATGCAAATGTTATGTGCGATGATTTTGTTTCGTTTGCTTTAATCCTCCAACGCTGAAGCCATTCTTCGAGGTGAGTTAGGAGTGTTTGTAGGTTTTGGGAAGCAGTGATGGGATCTTCGTGCGATGCCAATATGGTTGTATCATCTGCATAGGTTGCAATGATTGTTTGAGGAGTTTCAGGTAAATCTGCAGTGTAGAGGGAGTATAATATTGGACCAAGGAGACTTCCTTGCGGCACTCCAGATAGGACTGGGAGGATGTTGGAGTGAGCTTCTTGATATTTAATTCGAAAGGTTCTATTTGTAAGGTAAGATCTTAATAGGGCATAGATTGGGTGAGGGAAGCTACGTTTAAGTTTGTAAAACAATCCGGTTATCCAAACTTTGTCGAATGCCTGACTTATATCTATGCATACGGCTGAACAATATTGTTTAGTTTCGAATACACAGTTGATTTGGTGGACTAACTGGTGAATCTGTTCTAGAGTGCCATGGTTTTTCCGAAAACCAAACTGATGATTTGGAATGAGCTGCTGTTCATCAATGAGTGGAGTTATTCTATTCAGGATATTTTTTTCTAAAACCTTTGAGAGAGTTGGGAGAAGGCTGATAGGCTTGTAAGATGAGACTTCATTGGGGTTTTTCCCAGGTTTTGGTATCATCACAATTTCTGCGACTTTCCACTGACAAGGAAAATGTTCAGTTCTTAATGCTGTATTGTAAATATATGTCAGTATTTTATATCCTTTTTCAGATAGTTCCCTCAGTACTTTGCCTGTGATAAGGTCAAATCCAGGTGCCTTTTTGGTATTTAATCCATTTATAATTGTTTCTACTTCCCACTGATTTGTTTTTTTGATAGGTAAGGGCATCTGATGAGGGATATTCAAAAATTTTGCAGTATCAGCTTCTATTGTTGGTGACTGAGATGGATTAGGTTGAAAAACCTTGGTTATATGTTCCGCAAAAGTTGTGACTTTTTGTTGATCAGTATCAGGTATTATCTTGTTTCCTTAATGATGGAATTTGTAGTTGTGGATGTTTGAGTTTTCTCGTTGCTTTCCAAAGAGAATAGTCCGTGGCTTCAGTTCGGGGTTAGTCCTTTAAGGAGATCTTGTATTGATTAATTTTTAGCCTTGAACAGTAACTTTTTAAGTTCTTTTGCAAGCTTGTTATATTTTTGCTTGTCGGATGGAGCCTTTGTAGGTTGCCATTTCTTACGAGCTTTCCTCTTTTCAACCAGTTTTTCTTTTAGTATTATGGGACATTCCTCTATTATACGAGGCTCTTCAGCGTCAGGTGTAGATTGCCATGCAGCCTGTTGTATGGCTTTAGTGAGATCTTCAACCGCGTTCTCTAAGTCTAAAATAGTTTTGAGAGGAATTTCTAGATTTAGTAAATAATCTAAATTCTTTCGAAAAAGGTCCCAATCCGTCTGTCGGCTGTATAGTGACGATTTTTTGGGTTTGCCAAGTACCGAGTTTAATGTAGAAACTATTATTGGTGTATGATCAGAGTTAAGTTCGAGGCATGATTCAATTAAGAATTTTTTGGGTCCATACCTTTTACAGCGCATAAGTCCAGTAAATCTGGCAGTCTATTGCGATCGGAGGGCCAGTATGTGGGTTGTCTTGTTGTTAGGTAACTTAAATTATTTTTTAGAATGGAGAGTAAAAGCTCTCTGCCTGGAGGTGGTTCTTGAACCCCAGGTTGTATGTTTTGCGTTGTAGTCGCCTCCAACTAGAAATCTAGTTCCCAACGTCTTAAAGAATGTAGTAAAGTCTGCTTGTTTATTATTGTGTCGAGGAGGACAGTATATTGCCGATAATGTAATTTCTCCTGTAGCATCCTCTATGCATACACTAGTGGCTTGTATGTTGGGAATTTTGTATTCCGCTCGTTCATGATGTTTAATTGTGCGCTTAATAATTATTGCTGTGCCCCCATGTCCTGTATTATCAGGGTTATTTGTATTATATACGTTGTAATTTGGAATTTTAAAAAGGCTTCTATTGGTAAAGTGGGTTTCTGAAATTAGAAGTATGTCTATGTTGGCATCTTGGATAAATAGTTTGACTTCTTATGCATGCTGGCACAAGCCATTTGCATTCCATATCGCAATTTTTAGTAATGGAGCCATTATTTATTAATAAGCTTAGACATGAGGTTTACGAGTGTACGCATTTGATCCATTAAAGTTGTCATCATTTGGCGAAGTTCTGTTAAGTCATTTGAGGGTTGAGCTGTGGCAATATGTGTTTGTTGACTATCTAGCATTACCGGTATGTTGGGTTGTACTCTTGTTGCTTGTGCAAACGTTATTCTCTGTTGAATAGGTCGAATTGAAATTTTTCGTTCTCTTAGGGTGGGATAGAATTTCTGTTGTAATTGTTTATGAACTATACATCCTCTGTAATTTGCGGGATTTGAATCATTGCAATTGACACATTTAACGTCAGAGTCCTTTACCTTTCTAGGGCTTTCAGTTGCTAGATGTTCTGCTGTACATTTTACACATTTTGGGTTGCTTCTGCAAAAATGTTTGCCCATATTTTTGGCAGCGTTTACACTGTGGTATTTCGCGTTTTGTATGTGGGGCCTCGAACTGTACTTTGGTATTTAGAAGTAAGTCGATCTTGTAGATATCCTTATTGTTTTCACTTGGTTTTAGGTCTATAAAGAAGATCGGTAGTGGAATTTTATTGTTTCGTTTTACATTCCATATGTTTGTTACGTGATGACCTTTTTCAAGCAGACATTTAGTTATTTCAGTTCTTTCTGTTGTTGGATGAATATTTTTAAGTACCTACTACTCTGAAGCTTCTTTCAGTTTTTGACTTATACGTACGAAATTCAGTGTTTTTTTCTATATTGTTTAATAGATCAATAAGTGGTTTTATTTGTTTTACTCCTGATACGAATATAGGCGGTGGCTTTGGATCTGCGCTTTTAGGACCTTCTTCTTCTCCTTCGTTCATTTTATCTTCTTCAGAAAGAATATTATATCTATTGTCTCCTAACCAGTAGTCTTGTTTATTTGATGCATTAGATTCTTGGTCGTTTGTATTTCTAGCCCGTTTTCTACTATATGGGACATGCTGCCATTGATATGTTGTAGCTTGATTTGATAGGTGGGACGAGGATTGTAAGTGAGTTGGATTAGGCAAAGGTAACTGATTACTATTTTGTGGTTGACTACTATATATGTTTGCGTTTTGCAGGTAATTTTGCTGTATTGGCAACGGTTGCGGAAAAGATGAGTTAATTGGCATTTGAACTTAGGAGAAATTTTGATTTGGATCCCCATAGGGCTGACTGAGCACATATTGCCAGTAAACGGGCGGATAGGACATTCGTAATTTGAAAAATTACTTACAGTTTATGGTAGAAATAAAATAAACTCAAAATGTTATTATCACGTAAACTTGACCACCGAGGTCAAGTTTAAATAAAAGATAGCTCACGGAATGACTGTGATAAATACAACTTATTTCCTAACTTAAAAAAAATATTTTTTACATTTTGCCTACCTTCTTTATTCTACAAATGAAACCAATCACATTACTGTGAGTTGAATAGCCTCTCTCCTGAATCATATAAAATATTAAACTAAACATAACAATCAATAACAAACAACATATTCCTAAACGGATTCGTCCTCCAAGCTGCAGTAGTTTTCAAATATTTCATCTTCATCGGTGTTGTTATAGACTATAAACTAAATTAATTTTAGTATCGTTAAGAGCTTCATTACCGCACTCAGTGCGGTAATGGATAGATATTACCACACTCAGTGTGGTAATGGATATTACCGCACTCTTTTTATATAAAATACTACATTGAACAGGAATTTATTGAGGAAGATAAAATACCGAACAATACACGTTTGCCAATTGTACTTAAAGAGACTCGTTTGATTGCCGCAAAATTCAGCTCACCGCTTCGTTTTGGCAATCAATCTCGTTTCATTAAGATGCTCATAATCAAACTTATATCATAATTCATATTCTTATATGGGTATTTCGCCACTCTGGAAATAGATTCAATGTTAGGACGGTATTCAAAACGATGAATACTTTGCGGTCAGTTCTTACAAAAACTAAACCGTTCAACGAAGAACAACATTCAAGGAATTGTATATATAGTATTCCCTGTGAATGCGGGAAATATTATATCGGTGAAACATCCAGGCCTTTAGCAGTTAGTGTTAAAGAACATAAAAATATGTTGAAAACGTATCAATTCAATAAGTCTAAGCTGGCAGAACATGCTTGGGATGAAAACCATAAAATACAATGGGACAACACAAAGATCTTGTCTAAAGAATCGATGTTAACTAGGCGAAAAATTAAGGAAACGGCATATATTTTACTTAACGAAGAAAAATGCGTGTCGTCTTTCTCAATATTTTTAGACAATAATTGGCTATCGATTCTTAAAGATGAGATCAAGTAGGTACAGATATCAACAAACGTCAATGTCAAAAAATTCATTGGAGGTTGGTCGTTTTTCCTTCCAGTGAAGAAAAGATAAGTTTCTTGTTAGTTTTAATTGTTATTCGTTGATAACAAGGGCAGATTGTCCCTCGAAACGTTCGTTGTTAATATTTTCGTTATTTAATATTTTAATTTGCAGAGTGGCGAAATACCCATATAAGAATATAAATTATGAATTCACGCCACAAAGAAGTTTCAGAGTTTATCTCAAACTTATATCGTTAATATCTATTACCATTCGCTATAAATCCGAAAACCTATTGGATCAAATCATAAATTACTTGCTCAACTGGTCTATAGAAAGTTATAAATACTTAAATATAGTATGATCAACAATTATTTTCATCTAGTATGGCTGAGGAATACTTCCTAATTTATGAATGCAACTATAAGTCACCCAAAACTCTAACGCCGGTTTTGATATTTTAGTGTAAACGTAGTTGCTTAGCCATACTAGATGAAAATGATTTTTGGTCATACTTTACATTCTATTCTTGAGTAGCTTTCTGTGCGATTCATTTGCTACTGCATCAATCCCTTGCTCAGTTAATTTTTTTTAACAATTTTCAGTTTTTGAATAAAATCCTTTTCAATCACCGTCCAATCTTTCCTGGATATTACCTTCCTCCTTCATGTATTTTCTCCAAGCTTGACGATATTATAACATAGTAAGAAATGCTTACATACACCATGAGTCCAAGTTGCGTCAACTAATACGAATCAGAGCTCATTCATACAACGATAAATGATCTAATGTCAATGCAGTGTCAGTAATTTCACTAATAAGAAACAGACATTGTTAAAATTGTCATATTTGTTGTCTAACACATGTAGGGCTCTACTTAGTTCAGTAGTTGGCTAGTTAGTCCTAAAAGTAAGAGCTTCGCCGCCCATTTCGCTTCTATAGTCACTATGTATGTTAAGCATAATTTCTCATTAAAAGTCTCTTCTTGGTACGCCACATTGGTGGTGCTACTGCTCATACCAACGCTACGATCTCACACTTGTTACAGTCTCATCCGATCATTTCATTTTGGACGTGCCATACTTCTTCTTCCTATTGTAGGTTTTCATTCGGTAATTCTATTCTAGAATGTGCGGTTTTTGATAAACGTCTTTACCTCTGCATGTATGTCATTACTACTACATTCATTCAAAACTTTAGTTTCTAAATATTGTGGAATGGATTTAGAGCAGTTTCTGAATTTGCTCTCTCTTTTGTCTCTCTCTCTCTCTCTCTCTCTCTCTCTCTCTCTCTCTCTTCCGCCCTTCTTTGTCGAAACCAACTTAGTGGCTTAGATGTATATATAAATCGCCCCCCCCCCTCTTTAAGGAAATTTTTAGACATAATGACTCTACGGTTGCCAAACCCCATTGAGAAATCGCAGTGAAGATCATTGGAGTTACTGGGATACATATTTTCTAGTACAGGACAAGAGGCTTGTACCTCTGAGCGTCCCAGAATATCACCATCAAACTGTTCTCCTTACTTTGGTGCAGATAACAGATCCGCAAAATTTAATGGTGATGTTCTAGTCTAGGGGTTTTCCTTGTAGTTGTAGAAGGTTGATATCACAGCAATGGTGATGTCAAAAAGGTCTTTTAAGACAATGAGGACATACTCTAATAATATAATTTTATGGCACAAAACGGCAGTGGTTTCATTTTCAATGTATTGCTTGAGTTTGTTTTGAAACTAGCTGACTAACTGAGTAGGAAACAAGTGACAGTATTGTAACGTGTACACAAACAATCATTGAAAATGAACAGGGCCATGCAACCAAAATTATGGCCCCATGCAAAATTTCAGTAATATCGGGCTACGTTTATGAGACCGTGTGCATTAGATGAAGTACTTTTCGGATAACACAACTATAGTAGCCTTCTAATAACATTGTTTCAAATGTGTAACATGTGTTGCATAACCCTGTTCATTTTCAATGATCGTGTGTGTACGTTATGTGTCAATTTATGAGTTAGATAATCTGTAACAGGTTATATTTAATATAGACTGCAAGTCAATAAAAAACTTGTTTGTATTATATTTAATACTCGTAACTGTTACAGAATTTCGAAGTTACAGGTGTAAATTATACGTATGTATTTAGAAACTATCTTCTCTTCTTCTTCTCTTCTCTAGCAATTTTCTATCCTGCAACTATAGACCGCTCCCATAATTTTCCATAATTTTTTATCTTGGGCCGTATCATACCAGTTTAACCTACCTATCTTTTTCTTTCTCTCTTTTCTGCTCAGAGTCGCCATCTTTTTCTTTCTTTGCATCATTTGCCAGCATGACCTTCCCAACTACATTTTAGACCGCTTATTCTGTTGTTTTATTATAAATTTTTGAATTGAAGCGTAATCTTCGCGTCTTCGACGATAACGGAGGAGATAGTTTAATTCTGATTGTCATCAGGCTTGCTAAGGCACAACGACGTCGGCTTGCACCTCTCTTTCTCGAATACCACCTGGATAAGACACGCCAGCTCTCACCGTGAACGCAAATTGAGCGCGTCATGTTCGTTATTTTTGTTGTCGTGGTTGGTAACCTCCTTGGGGCGGGCTATTTGTTATTTACCTTTTTTATATAGAATTAGGTAGCAGACAGGCAACGAATCCAGACGTTAGTGGAAGTGATCCACTTTTCGTAGTGTACGCGGTGCGAACGCAGCGATGTTGATAAATTTTATCGGATTTATATTAAACTTCAAATTGCTTAAACATGTTGAACCGTCCCATTCTAGTGCGTGACTCGTAGCGTAGTACGTGGATTTTCGGCTCCGCTGAATGGAGTCAACTTTCATCGCCAGATTCCCACATCTCTGCCGCTCAGACGAGCACCTTCGTAAGTCAGTTGTGCCTCAGATAAAAATTCCTACTTTTATTCGTCAAGTTGACCATGCTGTAGTACAGTTCGACCACAGGTCTGGTGAACGCCTTCTTATAGTATCAGGTGAATCCCTAAAGAGCTAGAGCTCTCTAAACTTTTTGCTTCCAGCTTCAGACTATTTGCCTCTATACCGATATTGTATCACTGTATTATTTTATAGTTACCATTCTTTCTAAATAATTGCTACCGATCTTGTAACTCCTACAAGTATCTATCTCCCCGTCCTTGTGGCTAGACATTCATACCATTTGCAATCAGCATGAAATGTGATATGTGTGTATTCTCTTCACTGACACCAGTTTGAACTTCTCCCCGCCAGTTCACAGTGTTGGATGTTCAATATAATTTTCACTTGTACCTTGTGTTTGACTATACTCGTTTTAACCATAAAAAAATAATTTTATATACTATACATTTTCCGTTTAAATTACATTCAATGGCAGAAAATTTTCCATTTAAAAAAATAAGCAAAGACTGCAAACATTGTTAGGCGCGTATGAGAAATTTAATGAAAAATGAGCATTTCATCCGAAACAGAATGCAGAACTTGTGAGTATTAGACTAGGAAATAAAGGGAAACAGCATTTACTAAAACCCGGATTAATGGCCACCAAAAAAACTAGAAATATAAGTAATGTCAGAGCGACATAATTTGATTAGCTTTCAAGGAACCTAGTTCTCAAGGAACCTAGTTCTAACGGTGAATGCTATTCGGAAATATTGAAACGATCAAAGATTGCCACCAAAACATAAAGTAATTGAAATTTAATAACGTGGCTTTTGCAATACCTCTTTATAAGTCAACACTGAGGTGTAGCAGGTTGTCACGGCACTATTACGGCCACAATCTAAAAAAAAATATGACGGAATATAATGGAAGTTGTGTCTTGGTGCCCAAGGAGACTTTTTCGAAAAGTTTTGTTACTAAAATTTAATGCCTCAAGCTCGATTCAGTTTAACCAGCCTCATAATTTTGTTTTTGTAAAACTGTCTTGTACGGCCTTATAACATGTATTTCCAACAAACCAACTATATTGTCTTTGGTATCTCCGTAATTTCCTATAAAATTAGAAAAGAGTTATATATGAAGTATATTATGAAAACCGCTTGCTAAAACACAGCGCATCTAAAACAAGGTGTGAAAAAAAACAGTAATTCCAGTGTTTTTTATTTTCCAAATATTACTTGCACGTAGCTGCACAGAAAACTTCGTAACAGCTTTTTAAGAGCAGCCGAATAAGTATCTGCTAGAGAGTTAGGTAGTTTGTCTTCGTGTAAGGATAAAAAATAGAGTCGTGAAATTACAGTTTCAGAACAGTACTCGAGAAGTGACAACTCGCAAAAAACTTTCATTGTTAAGAAGGCATTGTCTTAAATGAGAAAAGTTTAACCGTTTTTCGGAACGAATCCTACAGCCGCCAGGTAATATTAGGATTGCAACTTTTAAACAATTTTCTGTCTTCAGTAGACTACAACTGCGAGCAAAATATTTTGCATTGATTTACGTGATTTCTAAGCAGTTTATTGTACTTTATGTGCTTAATTCAAAAGTATATTATGATCGTTCAACTGTACAATTGAAAGTAACATGCTACACTAAACACGGCTAGCTGTGATGTTACTACTATTATCGGTTAATCACCCATCCGAGTACCAAGCGCGACTAAAGTTGCTTAACTATAGAGACCGTTGGACCCGCGCCCGTAGTAGTTGCTCATGCAATCGACTATAAATAAATTGAAATTTTTACGATTGATCGACTGAATGGTATTAGTAACAAGCAACTAGAGGAAACTATGCGGTGTTTCTATTGGTACACCATTTTTTCGAGAAGGAGAAAATATGATTTATGGTTAGTAATTAATATGTAAATACGTGAAACATCTGATTCCTTAAAGTAATATAGTAATGGGAAAATAGCTTTGCAAACAATTTAATACATTTAAACAATAACTGCATTCAGCTATACATCTGTCAAACTTTTAGTGGAGGTGCTACATGGCTCATCTAATCAAAAAACTGCAAATTGCGATAAGAAGATTTCCTTTGGTAGAAATGTAGTTTATGACTATACAATTCATTGAAGAAGGGCAGGTATCTCTAAAAATCTCTAGAATTCAAGATGGCGGCGGTAATTTAAAATGGCGTCATACTATGGAATTATTTGCAATTTTCTTACTATCCATAGCACAAAATAGTGTTTGGTGTCAATTTATATGTTTTTTCGGCCAACAATTTCATTTGTAATGTCAGAAATATGGATAAAATCAACATAGGAGACTTGTTGTAAAGTCGTAAAGTCACAATTATACAGCAAAATTAAACAAGATCTGTTTCTATTAATACCTACTTATACAAGATTTTACAAAAGTTGACTCTTACATTTTTTACAGTTACATAAATACTTTATAAACTTCAGGTTTTATGATATCATTTGTCACACTCGTTTTTGCAGTTGCATAACAAAGTGCAAGATAGTCTAACTTTTCTACAGCCACACTTATTTTTACAGATTGTGCACATACATTTTATTAATTCTTTACAAGTATCTGCAATTTCTGGTACCTCTGAGCAATTTATATTCCATGATACATCATCCAACCACCAACCCCATTCATTTGGAGAAGGCGTCCTTATTTCTCGCTAGTCTGCTTGTCCCCAAATGTGTCCATCTTGGAAAGCACTCCGTAGAACATGTGGTTGTAGTGCACCCTTTGTTGGTGGCAGATTTTTAAGAGGGCGATTTTTTTGTTATAAACAGTTCTTGTCTGGCATCATTGACACTTTGGCTGTTAATTTTTGAACAGTACAACAATACTACAAATTTTTCTAAAATACCTATTTAATATATTGTCAGAAATGGATGTTTACGGTTTTGATATGAATGAAAGTTTTTTTTTTTTTTTTTTTTTTTTTTATAAA